>NW_020872807.1:367139-374639 GCF_003789085.1 Penaeus vannamei | reverse complement strand
GGTGGGTGCACAGCACACGCAGCCAATTAGCCTCAGGTGGCCAGATCTAAAACTGTCATTCACGCGCGTAGACTGCCAAGGAGTCCAGCTCATTTCTCTCATGTAAATTAAAGGACTTACGAATACATGCAGCCTCCGCAACTTGAAATGGGCCCTAACC
This sequence comes from Penaeus vannamei, assembly GCF_003789085.1. NCBI lineage: Eukaryota > Metazoa > Arthropoda > Malacostraca > Decapoda > Penaeidae > Penaeus > Penaeus vannamei. Next base: position 374,479 of record NW_020872807.1, on the reverse strand, counting down.
ACACGTACCCGCTATAAATATGTATGTGTGTGTGTGTCGGGTTGGGCGTGTATTAACTGTTTATGAGTGTTTGTCTTGAATATACGATGTGTATATATGGATTATAAATATGTATGTATATGTACATATAGATATGTATATATGCGCATGTAAAACACATATGATATATATACATATATATATATATATATATATATATATATATATATATATATATATATATATATACATACATATACATATATACATACATATATATAAGTTATGCTGAAGTTCATATTTGCATACATTCATTGAATCATAGATTGATAGATAGTACGCACATATGAATAGCCATATCCTTTTCTAATGTATATATGTGTGTGTATTTTATCAATAGATGTATAGAGGAACAAATACTATATAAATGGGGTATAAATATGCTCTGTTTATATATACTTTATATGTTTGCGTTCGCACACCCACAGAAACACACACACACACTCATATATACATACACACCCACACACACACGCACACGTACATATATATGCGTATATACAAATGTATATAATTTTGATGTTTATATAGTTCAATATATATGTACATATACATTTATGCATTTATATACAAATGTGTGTGTGTATATATATATATATATATATATATATATATATATATATGTACGTATGTATGTATGTATTCGTATATGTAAAGGTATATAGAATATTTGTTTATATAGTTGCATATTTATGTAGATATATGCATATATATTTGTATATGCATATATAGATATAAATACACAGCTAAATGTGTATGTTTGTGCGTTTTTTTGTGTATCTGTTATATATAACTGTATATTTAAATATATAGATATATATACCTATATGAATACGTATGTATTATGTATATCATGCATGCAATGCATACATTATTCATATCTACATTGAGTGTAAATATTCATATATGTATCCATACTAATTTACACACCCTCACTCTTCCAAACACTCATATGCGTGTATGTTTATATGCAAATATTCATTATTATTATTTATTATTATCATGATCATTATTATTAACAGTAGTATTGTGCCTTTGTGAATCTCATTTTATGTGTACATGTCTTGGCCACCTCTCCCTTCCAGGTAAGAGGATGTGGAGATGGGGCACCCTATGGTTGAAAAGTTCACAAGTTTGTGCTATCGGGAAAGTAATAGCGACAGTCAGGAAACGACGCACTTTCACGCTTTTCTAACCTTGGCGTCGCGCATCTTCGTAGTGCGTGGGCGTGGCCAACGCATACAACGCCGTATATAAACTCGATAGTAACGAATGGGCAACAGTAGAAGCGATTCTCGTATCTATCTGCTCGTTTCATCATGGCTCTTTTGTTGGTAGTTGGATAATACTGCCAGTTAAAGCTGTCTTCATTGTAGTGTGTGAAGATTTTGGTCCTTACAAAATCGATTTTGTTCTAATGTTATCTTTGTTTTCCAGTCGGTCGTTCTGGCATGCGCCGGAGTCGTTCTGGGCTCCGTCCACCCTCCAGCATATGGACATCACCCACAGCCTGCTTACGCTCATCATGCGCCTGCCTATGGTCATCATGCACCTGCTTACGGCCACAAGCATGCCTATGAGCACGCTTACTGCGACCCAAGTGTGGCCCCCGCATGCGCTGACAACTCCACTCTCTCCTACTGCTTGGAAGACGCTGAGTATCCCGAGTACGAGATCAAGGCTGCCATCACTGCCGATCACCTCTTCGCCAAGAAGTACGCTGACGTCGCCGACCAGTCTGCTGACGACCTGGTAGACATGATTACCAAGGACCAGGAGGAGGCCTTCGACTACTCTTACTACACTGGGGCCTCCACTGGGGACTCTCCCTACGATGCCACCCACTGGGCTGGTCCTGAGGGTTACATCTGTCCCTCCGAAGTGGTGTATGCCATGCCCAAGCGTGCCCAGAATGTGGAAGGCAAGTGGCGCGTCATTGTCAACGACGTTCACTATTACAGCCAGACTGCCCGCCTCGAGACTTGTCTGTTCCCAGAGGCTGCTTGCCGCGCCCTTGCTCCTTGCTACCAGAGCCACTGCACCCAGAAGTCAGTGTACCACCGACTCCTCTCCTACGACCCATGTGACCCCTACAGGGCCTCTTCATCGACATCTACAAGATGCCATCTGCCTGCTCATGCCACCTTCCCGCCTAACACGCCATCACAACGCTTCTCAACAAATCGCCTCTTCACACTATCACTCCATGGCCTTCACGTAAGCCCTTCAAACGGAAAACACCCACGTGACTGGAGAACTGCTTTCTTCGCGTAACACCAGTAGTCATCTCAGGAACTGAAGGGACGCTCCCACCGCTGCTCTCTCGTTCTCTTCAACCATGTAAAGCGAGTCCATTGTATATTTTTATAAACAAATCATTTTTGAACATATCTATACGATTTTTGACTCCTACACATGTTAATTGCTAATGATTTTAATAACCAATACAAAAAGAAACTAATAATGATAATTTCAGCAATTAATTGCAGTGAAGATTATTACAATTATGATAATTATGATAACAGCATTAATAGTAATAATCTTTAAAGATGCATAATATTGATGAAAATTATCATTCTTATCGCAAGAATGAGAGCTAGAAGACAAAGAACAATAACAAAATTATAATGATAATAATGATATAAATAGCAATAAGGAATAATGACATGGTTCATATTAATAACTGATATTGATAAAAAAAATGCATAATGGTTATGATGGTAACGAAAGTGATCTTTGCATAAAGTTCATAATTTAAATAATAGCAATAACATTAAAGAAAAGAATAATAATAATTTTGCTTTACGAAATTAAAAAAAGGTACAAATATACATATGTATATATACATGTTTATATACATATATCAGTATTTTGATAAAATAAGGGATTTTAACAACCATCATTCTCGTTATGATTTTCCTATTGTCTCTGTAAGAAAAGCAAAATTTTGTGAATATATGAGAAAAGTGAATAGCTAAATGTTGAGATACCGAAATGGGAGGCACCAACACTTGTAAAGGGAATTAGTTCAAGTACAGAATGAGTTCACTACTAGAATTGAACAATGAACCTATCCGTACTTCTAAGCAATTCGTAACTGTTTTCAAACTCCAGTGATGAGTGTCTTTTTAAACCACAAAGTCATTGGAATGCAAAGATGTATAGTGCTATAAAGGAATATATGTTTTATTTTCTCTTAAGTTTAGTTAATATATTTATTTGCACTTATACACCCACCCACCTTCGAACACATTACACGCATACACGTGTGTGTAAATATAATATATATATATATATATATATATATATAATGTATATTCATTATACACATACGCGCGCACATAAATATATGTATATATATATATATACATATATGTATATATATAGTATATGTATAATATATGTATATATACACATAGATATATACACATATGTATATAGATATACATATATATAAGTATATATATGTGTGGGTGCATGTATATGTACACACACACACACAAATATAAATGTGTGTGTGTGCGTGTGTATACATACATATACACTTATATATGTATATGCATACATATATATATACAAATATATATATTTATATATATGTATATATATGCATATGTATATTTGTAAAAAAATATTTGTTTATATACATATATATGAAGTTACATTTCTCTCTATATACATAAAGACATACATATGCACATTTATAAGCATATATATATATATATATATATATATATATATATATATATATATATATATATATATATATTGTATTATATGTATATACAAATATATGTGTGTGTATATGTATACATACATATGCACTATATATGATATTATATATATATATATACATATATATATATATTTATATATATATATATGCATATGTATATTTGTAAAAGAATATTTGTTTATATACATATATATGAATTTACATTTCTCTATATATACATAAAGACATACATATGCACATTTATAAGCATATATATATATTGTATTATAAATGTATATAACACACACAATATATGTGTGTGTGTGTTTACGTGTGTATGTGTGTATCAACTGTATACTTACATAACTATATATACATGTTAATGTTTGAATATTGAATAAATACGTATATACATACATTTATATGGATCTAAGTTTACATATGAATTATATTAGTTTGTATATAGATGTATGTATATGTATACAAATAAATATGATTGGAAACTGTAAGTAAACACATATGAATAGAAGTATAAATATGTATAGATACATATAAACAACATATATACATATACATAGAAAAGGTATGAGTATGAATATCTTCACAGTGTAAGAGAAGTAGTTATTTCTGACGAAGATGTAATCGAAACCGTACTAAGATCTTCATTTTCATTCATACTTTTTCTACAAATGAATATGTACAGTTCACATAAGCAAACACATATATTGAATCATGTTCAGAAATAACAAAGACAGGAGAAAGGAAAAACGTTTAGATCACCCGAGGAGAGGGCTGGCTGACCCAAGGATACCTTTCACTCTAATTATTCGCTTCCTGAAATGCTCAATTCTTTTCTAATTGTTCATATTCCACACTCCATTTCCCTTTGTGTTTTGCAACAATATGGATATTCCATATAGTGTAAAACGAACTCTAAACACGGAGGAACATTTAAATGATCTTTGAATCAAAATAAAATTACTCCCACAGTTCGGTTGTGCTGGGGGGGGGGGGGAAGAGGCGAGGGGAGGAACGACACTGCTCATATATAAAGGCGCCCATCATCACGGTCGCTACAGTTCGAACGCCGAGAGCTGAGAGTGCAAGCATGGCTCTACGATACCTGGTGAGTTGCCATTATGTTCTGAGATACATTTACTCCCATATGAGTACTGGTGTGGGTGCGTTCATTAGCGTGCACACGAAATACCAGGTATATTATGGATGCAAGCATCATCAATATGGATTAATCTTACTATATTCTGTTTTTTTCAGATTTCGCTTTCTTTGGCGGTCGCCGTTCTGGCCGACCAGACCTCACACGTCAGCATCAGTCTCGGCGGTGCTCCTGCTGTCAGCCATCACAGTTCCTCTCACCACGGAAGCCCTTCATACCACCATCAACCTACCTACCACACTCAGCCTTCCTACCATCCACAACCTTCCTACCACCCTGCTCCCGCTTATCACCCACAGCCTTCCTATGAGCATCAACACGAGCCTGCTGTGCCAGAATGTGCTGCCAACACAACCAAAGCTTGGTGCCTCGAGGACGACCACTATCCCACCTACGAGATCAAACACGCAGCAGAGTACCACTACGAGAAGCTCCTCTCCCTCTATGCTGACGTAGCCGACCTCAACACCGAGCTGTCTGTCGACCGACCAAACACCCTGAGGAGGAAACTTACTTGTGCCCATCAGAGACCGCTTACGTCAGGCCCCTTCGTGCCCTGAACACCGAGGGAAAATGGCGTGTCGTTGTCAACAATATCGATGCCCATTATCAGACTCTCACTCAGACTACACGCATCGAAGAGTGTCTCAGTTCCGCCGATGCATGTCCTCTGGTGCCTGAGTGCTACGAGTCCAAGTGTCTGCAGAAGTCCGTCTACCACCGCTTCCTTGTCTACGACTCCTATGATCAGTACTTCCCCTTCGCCATCGAGACCTTCAAGCTTCCCGCCAGCTGTGCTTGTCTCTTGGGCGCCTACACCATCGACCATTAGTCACCAAACACCTGATCTCAAGCCAAATTAGGGGGAAATTAAATTAATATGTTGAGGAAATGCAATTGCAAGACGCATCGTTTGCAAAGGACGTTGAGTTCCCCCGTCTCATGAAGCATGAAAATAAATATTTTACGTAATCTATATTCTAATTTTCCTTCGCATAAGCATATCTTGGAATTCAGGAAGCATTTCTTGTCAGACGTTTGTTTATATTGGCATCGTTTTTATTTCTAACGAGTTTGGAATAGAAGTTTATTTAGGATTCATTTAAAGTTCTTATGCAGTACAAAATATCTTTTGCATATGATTATCTACAAAATACAAGTGGTTTATGCACGTGCAAGGGTTTCAGCAGAATACTCGATTTTCATTCTCCACTCGTATTATGATAGTAGAGTAGATACTCACACATATATATACATACACATACATATATCATATGTACACATATATATACATGTGCATGTGTAGGTATGTATATGTTTACATATATATAATATATGTGCTTGTCTCTTGGGCGTCTACACCATCGATCATTAGTCATTAAACACCTTATGTCGAGACACAGGAGGGATGTGTGGAACTTCACATGAATTGAACAATATTTTAACATACATGGCGACACGCCGTCTTTGGAATGACGTGAAGTTCGTATATATGTTTGTATGAATGTGCTTATATATATTATTATATATATATATATATATATATATATATATATATATACACGTGTTTACGTATGCATGTCTGTACGACGACGCCCCTCGAAACGAGGTCTGGTTTCATCCCTTTTGCATTAGCAAAATATGAGGAACGTCAGCCAGGCTGGACCAAAGTCTGTATCATTATGTAGTTCTCACTGTTTATTTAGGATCGCATGGATATAGTCATTTTCTCTCCCTGATCCCCTTGTTTCCTTCTGTGCTTTTGACACAAAGTAGCCGCCTTAAGATCATAACAAATCTATCGGACACCTTGGGTCCGTGTCCACCGCCGATCCCCTGCGGCAGTTCTCTTTCCCTTGAACTTGGCCTTGAACTTGGCGATGAGGCGGTTGACTGTTACTTCATTCATTCCGGCACTCGATAACTTCTGGAAATTCATTTCATTGGTTTATTTCGAGGCATCAGAGAAAACCAACTCCATTTCCTGCCTAGATGACTTAGAAAGTTAAATAAAAGCGAAAGGGATTTCTACGTTGGTCTGGGCCTTGTTAAGCTGTGCTCTGAGGAAACCCCCGGAATTGGTTTCCTTGAAAATTTACACAGCTAAGTGATTTCGGAGAGTGGTTAATATACGTTGTGAAATAAATTTGAAAGTGACGTGATCGGTGCCTCAGTATTCTGTCTGGATGCGGATGCATTTTACGTGTCAACACATCACGGTTTTTTATTATTATTATTATTAATGGTCTTAATTGGTCCATAAATGCTAATGTTATACTCCGTATTTTTCTTGTCCACAACTAAAAGGAAAGGGACAGAAACACAATACATAAGGCTGTGAATGAAACGGTAAATGAGACAATGAATGAATTATGGATTAAAGTTGAGCAGTAAATTACAGAATGAGAC
>NW_020872807.1:354536-367039 GCF_003789085.1 Penaeus vannamei | reverse complement strand
AAAAATTATGGTACGGATGCTACATATATAGAAAATACGAACGGGACTAATGAATGAAGGTTGAATTACTTTCGCCGTTCGAACATATGGAGGTAGAAGAGGGGGGAGGGGGGGGGGGAGCTGCTATTCGCTATATAAAGGACGCCCGTCATCACGGTCGCTACAGTTAGAACGCACCGAGAGCTGGGATTGTAAGCATGGCTTTCCGATACTTGGTGAGTTCACGTTATCTTCTAAGGATATTTTTCTGAATTCAGTTTATATAACCACGTCTTTATAAACAACTAGCTTTGCACATGTACTAAAAAATATATTTATATCTATCTATTCATATATATATATATATATTATAGGCTATATACACTTGCACACAAAGTTATACATCTGTGCGTGTAGGCGTGGCTGTGTATGCAATGTATATAAAGGATAACTTCATGAATATGCACATATCATTTTCTATGTTGCAGATTTCGCTGTCTTTGGCGGTCGCCGTTCTGGCCGACCAGACCTCACACGTCAGCATCAGTCTCGGCGGTGCTCCTGCTGTCACCCATCACAGTTCCTCTCACCACGGAAGCCCTTCATACCACCATCAACCTACCTACCACACTCAGCCTTCCTACCATCCACAACCTTCCTACCACCCTGCTCCCGCTTATCACCCACAGCCTTCCTATGAGCATCAACACGAGCCTGCTGTGCCAGAATGTGCTGCCAACACAACCAAAGCTTGGTGCCTCGAGGACGACCACTATCCCACCTACGAGATCAAACACGCAGCAGAGTACCACTACGAGAAGCTCCTCTCCCTCTATGCTGACGTAGCCGACCTCAACACCGAGCTGTCTGTCGACCGACCAAACACCCTGGAGGAGGAAACTTACTTGTGCCCATCAGAGACCGCTTACGTCAGGCCCCTTCGTGCCCTGAACACCGAGGGAAAATGGCGTGTGGTTGTCAACAATATCGATGCCCATTATCAGACTCTCACTCAGACTACACGCATCGAAGAGTGTCTCAGTTCCGCCGATGCATGTCCTCTGGTGCCTGAGTGCTACGAGTCCAAGTGTCTGCAGAAGTCCGTCTACCACCGCTTCCTTGTCTACGACTCCTATGATCAGTACTTCCCCTTCGCCATCGAGACCTTCAAGCTTCCCGCCAGCTGTGCTTGTCTCTTGGGCGCCTACACCATCGACCATTAGTCACCGAACACCTGATCTCAAGCCACATTTTGGGGAAAACGAATTGAACATGTTTAGCAAACGCGAGACACATCGTTCATGTCGGCAGAAACGATGATAACTGATTAAACCGAAGTCCCCCGTCTTAAGAAACATGAAAATAAATATGTTCCGTAATCTATATTTTAATTTCCCTTCATATAGGCATATATTTTAATTCAGGAAGCATGTCTTTTCAGATGTTTGTTTATATTGGCATTGTTTTGATTTCTATCGATTTGATAGTAGTTTATTCTTCTCGTCTATTCGAAAACATTTTTTTTGCATCTGACGATCTACAAAGAACAAGTCATATGTGCACGTGCTAAGAATTATGCAGAAAAAAATCCTCATCACTTCTATCATGATCACAGTGGAAGATATTCTTACTTATATATACATAATATATGTGTATGTATATACATATTCATATATACATAGATACACCCACATACATATATAGTGTGTACAACTATACATTTATATATACATTGTATAATATATAAATATGTATATGTATACATGTATGTATATAGCATATATTAGATATGCATATATATTTATATATTACACACACACGCCCGCACATATATATACAGGTCAACGTCCCGGTCAATGTGCCCTTTGACAAATGTTGTCCTTCACCACCTGTACTTTTTGCATGCCGTCATCGCCTTGCAGAAAAGTGTGAACACTCGCTAATTCAGCGGTTTGGGGCTGTTCCCTACCTCTTCTGGTGGTGACCAGAGGTGCTTCAGACTCCAACTGGTCTCAAGACCAATATTCTGGTAATGAACACCTCGGGCACGTGTCCAACCGCCGATTGTCCTGTGACAGTTTTCCTTCCCTTGAACTTGGCGATGAGAGGGCTGAGTTCTTCCTCATTCACTCCGATCCATTTGCTCATTTCTCCAAAACACAGACCCACTTTATGACACTCAATAGCTCCTACAGTCATCGCGGTCTGTGTTCTTCCTGAAGGATGATACTGGGGGAGGATGGGTGGGTGCATGTGGTCAGCACACGCGACCAAATAGCCTCTCAGGGCCAGAACTAAAACTCATTCAAACGCGTAGCCTGACAAAAAAGTCCAACTCATTTCTCCCATGTAAATTATCGACTTAGGGATACATACAGTCTCCGCAACTTAAAATGGGCCCTAACCACACGTACCCGCCATAATTGTGTATATGTGTCTGTGTGTGTGCGGGTGGGCGTGTATATACCTGTATGTTTATGAGTGTTTGTCTTGAATATATGATGTGTATATATATTATATATATGTATATAATATATATATTATATATATAATATATGTATATATTATATATATATATATATATATATATATATATATATATATATATATATATATATAATATATATGTATATGTGTATATATATTATATATATATATATATATATATATATATATATATATATATATATATATATATATATATATATATATATTATATATATATATATACATACACATGTATATACATATATGATATATAGATATAGATAGTTATATATGTAAATTATGCTGAAGTTCATATTTGCATACATTTATTGAATCATGGATTGATAGATAGTACGCACATATGAATAGCCATATCCCTGTGTAAATGTATATATGCGTGTGTGTATTTGTCAATAGATGTATAGATGAACAAATACTATATAAATGGGGTATAAATAGGCTGTTTATATATTCTGTTTATATGTCTGTGTTCGCACACCCACAAAACACACACACACAATCAATACATACACACCCACACACATGCGCACACACACACATATATAAACGTATTACAAATTATATAATTTTGGTGTTTATATAGTTGCATATATATACATATACATTTATGCATATTTTATACACATTATATATATATATATATATATATATATATATAATAATATATATATATATATATATATATATATATATATATATATATATATGTATATATATATACGTATTCGTATATATGCATATATATTTGTATATGCATATATAGATTTAAATACACAGATATATGTGTATGTTTATGCTTTTTTATCTGTTATATATAATTGTGTATATATGTGTATATAGATATGTATATATACATATATGAATCGTACGTTTATTATTTATATCATGCTTGCAATGCATACATATACATATTACATTGGTGTATATATATATATATATTATATATATATTATATATAATATCCATAATAATTTCCACACCTCACTCTTCCAAACACTCATATGCGTGTACGTTTATATGCAAATATCATTAATATTTATTATCATTTATTAGTAGTAGTATTTGTGCCCTCGTGAATCTCATTGTATGTTTATATGTGTTGGCCACCTCTCTTCTTCCAGGTAAGAGGATGTGGAGATGGGGCACCCTATGGTAGAAACTAGTTCACAAGTTTGTGCTATCAGGAAAATAATAGCGACAGACAGGAACGACGCACTTTCACGCTTTTCTAACCTTGGCGTCGCGCATCTTCGTAGTGCGTGGGCGTGGCCAACGCATACGACGCCGTATATAAGCTCGATAATAACGAATGGGCAACAGTAGAAGCGATTCTCTCGTATCTATCTGCTCGTTTCATCATGGCTCTTACATTGGTAGGGTTATGAACATTCTACAGTTAAGCTGTCTTCACTGTAATATTGAAGATTTTGGTCCTTACAAAATGTTGATTTTGTTCTAATGTTAATCTTTGCTTTCCAGTCGGTCGTTCTGGCATGCGCCGGAGTCGTTCTGGGCTCCGTCCACCCTCCAGCATATGGACATCACCCACAGCCTGCTTACGCTCATCATGCGCCTGCCTATGGTCATCATGCACCTGCTTACGGCCACAAGCATGCCTATGAGCACGCTTACTGCGACCCAAGTGTGGCCCCCGCATGCGCTGACAACTCCACTCTCTCCTACTGCTTGGAAGACGCTGAGTATCCCGAGTACGAGATCAAGGCTGCCATCACTGCCGATCACCTCTTCGCCAAGAAGTACGCTGACGTCGCCGACCAGTCTGCTGACGACCTGGTAGACATGATTACCAAGGACCAGGAGGAGGCCTTCGACTACTCTTACTACACTGGGGCCTCCACTGGGGACTCTCCCTACGATGCCACCCACTGGGCTGGTCCTGAGGGTTACATCTGTCCCTCCGAAGTGGTGTATGCCATGCCCAAGCGTGCCCAGAATGTGGAAGGCAAGTGGCGCGTCATTGTCAACGACGTTCACTATTACAGCCAGACTGCCCGCCTCGAGACTTGTCTGTTCCCAGAGGCTGCTTGCCGCGCCCTTGCTCCTTGCTACCAGAGCCACTGCACCCAGAAGTCAGTGTACCACCGACTCCTCTCCTACGACCCATGTGACCCTACAGGGCCTCTTCATCGACATCTACAAGATGCCATCTGCCTGCTCATGCCACCTTCCCGCCTAACACCACCACAACGCTTCTCAACGAATCGCCTCTTCTCACACTAACACTCCATGGCCACCATGGGACTACCGACAACCCCTGTAAGTCCTTCAAGCAGTGGAGAACACCCACGTGACTGGAGAACTGCTTTCTTCACGTAACACCAACAGTCATGCCAGGAACCGAAGGGACGCTCCCTCCATTGCTCTCTCGTTCTCTTCAGCCATGTAAAGCGAGTCCATTGTAATATTTTTATAAACAAATCATTTTTTGACATATCTCTATGATTTCTTACTCCTGCACATGTTAATTGCTATTGATTTTAATAACCATTACAAACAGAAACAAATAATGATAATTATAACAAATAGTTGCAGTGAAGATTATTACAATTATGATGATTATGATAAAAGCATTAATAGTAATAATAATCTTAAAAGATGCATAATATTGATGAAAATGATAATTCTTATCGCAAGAATGAGAGCTAGAAGACAAAGAACAATAACAAAATAATAATAATAGAAGTTATATAAATAGTAATAAGGAATAATGACATGGTTCATATTAATAAATAATATTGATAAAAAAGATACATAATGGTTATGATGTTGACGAAAGTGATCTTTGCATAAAGTTGATAATTTAAATAATAGCAATAACATTAATGAAAATAATAATAATTTTCGCTTTTACGAAATTAAAAAAGGTACAAATATACATATGTATATATACATGTTTATATACATATATCAGTATTTTGATAACATAAGGGATTTTAACAATCATCATTCTCGTTATGATTTTCCTATTGTCTCTGTAAGAAAACAAAATTTGTGAATATATGAGAAAAGTGAATAGCTAAAGATGGTTGAGATACCGAAATGGGAGCCACCAACACGTGTAAAGGGAATTAGTTCAAGTACAGAATGAGTTCACTACTAGAATTGAACAATGAACCTATCCGTACTTCCTAAGCAATTCGTAACTGTTTTCAAACTCCAGTGATGAGTGTCTTTTTAAACCACAAAGTCATTGGAATGCAAAAATGTATAGTGCTATAAAGGAATATTTTTTTTCTCTCTCTCTCTCTTAAGTTTAGTTAATATATTGATTTGCACTTATACACCCCACCACCTTCGAACACATCACACGCATACACGTGTGCGTGTTTGTATATATATATATATATATATATATATATATATATATATATATATATATATATATATATATATATATATATATATGTATATATATTCATTATATATATTTGTATATATATGTACATATAGTATATATATATATATATATATATATATATATATATATATATATATATATATATATATATTATATGTAGATATACAGTATATGTATACATATACATATGTATATATACACATATGTATATAGATAAATACATATAAGTATATATATGTGGTGTGCATGTATATGTACACACACTCACAAATATAAATGTGTGTGTGTGTGTATACATACATATGCACTTATATATGTATATGCATACATATATATACATATATATATTTTATTATTTATATGTATGTATATATATGCATATGTATATTTGTAAAAGAATATTTATTTATATACATATAATGAATTTACATTGCTCTCTATATACATAAAGACATACATATACATATTTATAAGCATATATATATTGTATTATAAATGTATATAACACACACATATATGTGTGTGTATGTGTGTATCAACTGTATACTTACATATCTATATATACATGTTAATGTTTGAATATTGAATAAATACGTATATACATACATTTATATGGATCTAAATTTATATATGAATTACATTAGTTTCTATATACATGTATGTGTATGTATAACATAAGTATGAGTGGAAACTGTAAGTAAACATATATAGCAGTATATATATGTATAAATGCATATAAACAACATATATACATGTACATATACATTATTACAGACACATGTGTCTTTTCGACCATGTTCATTGTGACACATGTAGAAAAGGTATGAGTATGAATTTTCTGACGATGTAATCGAAACCGTACTAAGATATTCATTTTCATTCATACATTTTCCACAAATGAATATGTACAGTTCACATAAACAAACATATATTGATAGTCATGTTCAGAAATAACAAATCAAACACACAGGACAGAGAAAGAAAACACAACTTGAATTCTCCGAGAGCGGGCTGGCTGGCCCAAGGATACCTTTCACTCTAATTATTCGCTTCCTGAAATACTCAATTCTTTTCTAATTGTTCATATTCCACACTCCATTTCCCTTTGTGTTTTGCAACAATATGGATATTTCATATAGTGTAAAACGAACTCTAAACACGGAGGAACATTTAAATGATCTATGAATCAAAATGAAATTACTCCACGGTTCGGTTGTGCTGGGGGGGGGGGGGGAGGGGCGAGGGGAGGAACGACACTGCTCATATATAAAGGCGCCCATCATCACGGTCGCTACAGTTCAGACGCGCCGAGAGCTGAGAGTGCAAGCATGGCTCTACGATACCTGGTGAGTTGCCATTATGTTCTGAGATACATTTACTCGCCCATATGAGTACTGGTGTGGGTGCGTTCATTAGCGCGCACACGAAATACCAGGTATATTATGGATGCAAGCATCATCAATATGGATTAATCTTACCATATTCTGTTTTTTTTCAGATTTCGCTTTCTTTGGCGGTCGCCGTTCTGGCCGACCAGACCTCACACGTCAGCATCAGTCTCGGCGGTGCTCCTGCTGTCACCCATCACAGTTCCTCTCACCACGGAAGCCCTTCATACCACCATCAACCTACCTACCACACTCAGCCTTCCTACCATCCACAACCTTCCTACCACCCTGCTCCCGCTTATCACCCAGCCTTCCTATGAGCATCAACACGAGCCTGCTGTGCCAGAATGTGCTGCCAACACAACCAAAGCTTGGTGCCTCGAGGACGACCACTATCCCACCTACGAGATCAAACACGCAGCAGAGTACCACTACGAGAAGCTCCTCTCCCTCTATGCTGACGTAGCCGACCTCAACACCGAGCTGTCTGTCGACCGACCAAACACCCTGGAGGAGGAAACTTACTTGTGCCCATCAGAGACCGCTTACGTCAGGCCCCTTCGTGCCCTGAACACCGAGGGAAAATGGCGTGTCGTTGTCAACAATATCGATGCCCATTATCAGACTCTCACTCAGACTACACGCATCGAAGAGTGTCTCAGTTCCGCCGATGCATGTCCTCTGGTGCCTGAGTGCTACGAGTCCAAGTGTCTGCAGAAGTCCGTCTACCACCGCTTCCTTGTCTACGACTCCTATGATCAGTACTTCCCCTTCGCCATCGAGACCTTCAAGCTTCCCGCCAGCTGTGCTTGTCTCTTGGGCGCTACACCATCGACCATTAGTCACCAAACACCTGATCTCAAGCCAAATTAGGGGGTAAACGAACTGAACATGTTGAGTAAATGCAATTGCAAAACAAATCGTTTGCAAAGGATGTTGAGTTCCCCCGTCTCATGAAACATGAAAATAAATATCATTTTACATAATTTATATTCTAATTTTCCTTCGCATAAGCATATCTTGGAATTCAGACGTTTGTTTATATTGGCATCGTTTTTATTTCTAACGAGTTTGGAATAGAAGTTTATTTAGGATTCATTTAAAGTTCTTATGCAGTACAAAATATCTTTTGCATATGACTATCTACAAAATACAAGTGATTTATGCACGTGCAAGGGTTTAAGCAGAATACTCGATTTTCATTCTCCACTCGTATTATGATAGTAGAGGAAGATAGCTATATATATACATATACATACACATACATATATCATATGTACAGATTTCCATTTATATATTCATGTGTATATGTAGGTATGTATATGTTTACATATATATAATATATGTGCTTGTCTCTTGGGGCCTACACCATCGATCATAGTCATTAAACACCTTATGTCGAGACACGATGTGTGGAACTTCACATGAATATATCCTTTTCACTCCCTGGTCCCCTTGTTCCTTCTGTGCTTCTGACAGAAAGTAGCCTCCTCTATCCAAAGTATTTCTGAAGCTGTCCACGCCTGGTCACAGTGCCCTTTGACAAATGCATTTTAATCACGTTGCTGCTTGGTCGCCTGTGCTTCGCTCACGTCCCCATCTACTCGCACAAAACATTTCGATGCACTTTCGTATAGCGTAAACATTCCCTGATTCGAAGAGTTTGGAGTCTTCATTCTTCATTTTTCCGGCTGTCAGGGATGGTTCACACTTCAACTGCCGCCTTAAGACCATAACAAATCTATCGGACACCTTGGGTCCGTGTCCACCGCCGATCCCCTGCGGCAGTTCTCTTTCCCTTGAACTTGGCCTTGAACTTGGCGATGAGGCGGTTGACTGTTACTTCATTCATTCCGGCACTCGATAACTTCTGGAAATTTATTTCATTGGTTTATTTCGAGGCATCAAAAAATCAACTCCATTTCCTGCCTAGATGACTTAGAAAGTTAAAACAAAAGCAAAAGGGATTTCTACGTTGGTCTGGGCCTTGTTAAGCTGTGCTCTGAGGAAACCCCCGGAATTGGTTTCCCTTGAAAATTTACACAGCTAAGTGATTTCGGAGAGTGGTTAATATACGTTGTGAAATAAATTTGAAAGTGACGTGATCGGTGCCTCAGTATTCTGTATGGATGCATTTTACGTGTCAACACATCACGGTTTTTTATTATTATTATTAATGGTCTTAATTGGTCCATAAATGCTTGTTATACTCCAATTATTTCATTGTCCACAACTAAAAGGAAAGGGACAGAAACACAATACATAAGGCTGTGAATGAAACGGTAAATGAGACAATGAATGAATTATGGATTAAAGTTGAGCAGTAAATTACAGAATAAGGGCTTTACCTTAATTAAAGAATTACCTCCACTAAAGAGATTTGAAAATATCTATGATTATACTACTTTCTTGCGTTGAAGATTCCTCCCTACACACGACTCTCCTTGCTTATTTCACACTTACCGACCATTCGTATTCAACGCACACACATTACACTTATAATATCGCTCCATTCCTACAATTGTCGACCACTCCATCATATTTCTAAGATATCGCTTCCAGACGTTGAATGGGTGCTAGCAGTATGTTCCTTTCCATATCTAACAAAGTACAGTTTAAAATGCGTTTTGTTACGCAAGCACACGCGACCATGAGCCTCCGGGCAGCCAGATCCCAAACTGATCGCTTTCTTACGTAATTGCGTGAACTGCCAAGGTTTCCAGTTCATCTCAGGAGAATTATCGGACTGTGAGAAGGTTACACTGAATTTCCGTCGCTTGAAATGGGACCTGGCTACAGTTACTCGCTCCGATGTGTGTATGCATATGTATATGTTTGTTTTTGTGTCTGTGAGTCTGTATATAATACATACATACATACATATATATATGTATATATAGTACATGAAATATACATATATAATATATATATATATATATATATATATATATATATATATATATATATATATATATTATATATACATATATATAACAGTATATACAATATGCATATGAACATGTCTATATATACATACATACATATGTAGAGGTACATAAGTAGCTAGATAAATATATATATCTATGAATATCCATCTTAGTACACACATTTATATATTTGAGATATATTATAATATAAATACATATATGCATACATATATATGTATATATAGAGAGAATTACTGTTTATATATTGCATGCATATATATAAATATATATACACATATATGTATATATATATATATATATATATATATATATATATATATATATATATATATATATATATATATATATATATGCGTTTTTATCTAGATGAAAATATTACTGTACAAAGAGTATATATTCATCATATACGGATCCAGACAAACATCCACATCCTCATCTATACGCACACACACAAGCACATATATTTATATCATGTTTTTGTGTCTATGAATGTGTGCGCGTGTAAATGTGTATATCTTGGCTATTTCTCGCCTTTTAGAACAGAGGAGGGAAACGCCCCAAGGTAGAGATTAGTTAACGTGTCTATATTGTTGGGGAAATAATGCCGACAGAGCCAGAAAACGACGCACTTTCACGCTTCTCTAACCTTGCGCGCATCTTCGTAGTGCGTGGGCGTGGCCAACGCATACGACGCCCTATATAAACTCGATAATAACGAATGGGCAACAGTAGAAGCGATTCTCGTATCTATCTGCTCGTTTCATCATGGCTCTACGTAGGCGTAAACATTCTACAAGTTAAAACTGTGTTCACTGTAATATCTGAAGATTTTGGTCCTTACAAAATGTTGATTTTGTTCTAATGTTGATCTTTGCTTTTCAGTCGGTCGTTCTGGCATGCGCCGGGTCGTTCTGGGCTCCGTCCACCCTCCAGCATATGGACATCACCCACAGCCTGCTTACGCTCATCATGCGCCTGCCTATGGTCATCATGCACCTGCTTACGGCCACAAGCATGCCTATGAGCACGCTTACTGCGACCCAAGTGTGGCCCCCGCATGCGCTGACAACTCCACTCTCTCCTACTGCTTGGAAGACGCTGAGTATCCCGAGTACGAGATCAAGGCTGCCATCACTGCCGATCACCTCTTCGCCAAGAAGTACGCTGACGTCGCCGACCAGTCTGCTGACGACCTGGTAGACATGATTACCAAGGACCAGGAGGAGGCCTTCGACTACTCTTACTACACTGGGGCCTCCACTGGGGACTCTCCCTACGATGCCACCCACTGGGCTGGTCCTGAGGGTTACATCTGTCCCTCCGAAGTGGTGTATGCCATGCCCAAGCGTGCCCAGAATGTGGAAGGCAAGTGGCGCGTCATTGTCAACGACGTTCACTATTACAGCCAGACTGCCCGCCTCGAGACTTGTCTGTTCCCAGAGGCTGCTTGCCGCGCCCTTGCTCCTTGCTACCAGAGCCACTGCACCCAGAAGTCAGTGTACCACCGACTCCTCTCCTACGACCCATGTGACCCCTACAGGGGCCTCTTCATCGACATCTACAAGATGCCATCTGCCTGCTCATGCCACCTTCCCGCCTAACACGCCACCACAACGCTTCTACACGAATCGCCTCTTCACACACTAACACTCCATGGCCACCACAGAGCCACCGAAAAGCCCTGTAAGCCTTTTAAGCGGAGCAGAACACCCACGTGACTGGACAACTGCTTTTTTCACGTACCGCCACAAGTCTTGCCAGAACCGAAGGGACGCTTCCGCCGCTGCTCCTCCCCATTTCAATTTCCTTTTCATTTCATCCATGTAAACGAAAGATGCGAGAATCCAATGTGATATTTTTTATAAACAAAATTGTTTAGCATATTTATATGGCTTCTTACTCCTTGACACCTGTTATTTGCTGATTATGTTCTTAATCATTAGAATAGAAAGTAATAATGATCACTGTACTATCTGCAGTGACGATAGTTATTATTGCGATGATTAATATAATAATAACAGTCATAGCAATAACAATCTAAAATGGATAACAGCGATATTTACAGTTATGATAATTCTTACCATAAGAATTAGAAGGCGAAAAGCAACAAAATATGAATGACAATAATCATTTTCATGAAAAAATAATAAAGAATGGTATGTTTACATTAATAACTAACAATTAGAAAAAAGAAAACATGAAGGCAAAAGCGATAATGACAAAAGTGATGGTCACTGCATAAGGTTTAGAAATATATGTTGAAAATACTACTGCTAACAACAATGAAAATGATTAACGATA
>NW_020872807.1:347036-349536 GCF_003789085.1 Penaeus vannamei | reverse complement strand
GTATATATGTGTGTGTGTATTTTATCAATAGATGTATAGAGGAACAAATACTATATAAATGGGTATAAATATGTGCTCTGTTTATATATACTTTTTATATGTTTGCGTCAGCACACCACAAAACACATACACACACCATATATACATACACACCCACATACACACACGCACAATACATATATGCGTATATACAAATGTATATAATTTTGATGTTTATATAGTTCAATATATATGTACATATACATTTATGCATTTATATACAAATGTGTGTATATATATATATATAAATATATATATATATATATATATATATATATATATTATATATATATATATATATATATGTACGTATGTATGTATGTATTCGTATATGTAAAGGTATATAGAATATTTGTTATATAGTTGCATATTTATGTAGATATATGCATATATATTTGTATATGCATATATAGATATAAATACACAGCTATATGTGTATGTTTTGCGTTTTTTTGTGTATCTGTTATATATAACTGTATATTTAAATATATAGATATATATACCTATATGAATACGTGTGTATTATGTATATCATGCATGCAATGCATACATTATTCATATCTACATTGGGTGTAAATATTCATATATGTATCCATACTAATTTACACACCCTAACTCTTCCAAACACTCATATGCGTGTATGTTTATATGCAAATATTCATTATTATTATTATTATCATGATCATTATTAGTAGTATTGTGCCTTTGTGAATCTCATTTTATGTGTACATGTCTTGGCCACCTCTCTCCTTCCAGGTAAGAGGATGTGGAGAGGGGCACCCTATGGTTGAAAATAGTTCACAAGTTTGTGCTATCGGGAAAGTAATAGCGACAGTCAGGAAACGACGCACTTTCACGCTTTTCTAACCTTGGCGTCGCGCATATTCGTAGTGCGTGGGCGTGGCCAACGCATACAACGCCGTATATAAACTCGATAGTAACGAATGGGCAACAGTAGAAGCGATTCTCGTATCTATCTGCTCGTTTCATCATGGCTCTTTTGTTGGTACGTTGGGATAATACTGCCAGTTAAAGCTGTCTTCATTGTAGTGTGTGAAAATTTTGGTCCTTACAAAATCTTGATTTTGTTCTAATGTTATTCTTTGTTTTCCAGTCGGTCGTTCTGGCATGCGCCGGAGTAGTTCTGGGCTCCGTCCACCCTCCAGCATATGGACATCACCCACAGCCTGCTTACGCTCATCATGCGCCTGCCTATGGTCATCATGCACCTGCTTACGGTCACAAGCATGCCTATGAGCACGCTTACTGCGACCCAAGTGTGGCCCCCGCATGCGCTGACAACTCCACTCTCTCCTACTGCTTGGAAGACGCTGAGTATCCCGAGTACGAGATCAAGGCTGCCATCACTGCCGATCACCTCTTCGCCAAGAAGTACGCTGACGTCGCCGACCAGTCTGCTGACGACCTGGTAGACATGATTACCAAGGACCAGGAGGAGGCCTTCGACTACTCTTACTACACTGGGGCCTCCACTGGGGACTCTCCCTACGATGCCACCCACTGGGCTGGTCCTGAGGGTTACATCTGTCCCTCCGAAGTGGTGTATGCCATGCCCAAGCGTGCCCAGAATGTGGAAGGCAAGTGGCGCGTCATTGTCAACGACGTTCACTATTACAGCCAGACTGCCCGCCTCGAGACTTGTCTGTTCCCAGAGGCTGCTTGCCGCGCCCTTGCTCCTTGCTACCAGAGCCACTGCACCCAGAAGTCAGTGTACCACCGACTCCTCTCCTACGACCCATGTGACCCCTACAAGGGCCTCTTCATCGACATCTACAAGATGCCATCTGCCTGCTCATGCCACCTTACCGCCTAACACGCCATCACAACGCTTCTCAACAAATCGCCTCTTCACACTATCACTCCATGGCCTTCACGTAAGCCCTTCAAACGGAAGAACACTTACGTGACTGGAGAACTGCTTTCTTCGCGTAACACCAGTAGTCATCTCAGGAACCGAAGGGACGCTCCCACCGCTGCTCTCTCGTTCTCTTCAACCATGTAAAGCGAGTCCATTGTAGTTTTTTTATAAACAAATCATTTTTGAACATATCTATATGATTTTCTGACTCCTACACATGTTAATTGCTAATGATTTTATAACCAATACAAAAAGACACAAATAATGATAATTTCAGCAATTAATTGCAGTGAAGATTATTACAATTATGATAATTATGATAACAGCATTAATAGTAATAATCTTTAAAGATGCATGATATTGATGAAAATTATCATTCTAATCGCAAGAATGAGAGCTAGAAGACAAAGAAACAATAACAAATTATAATGATAATGATACAAATAGCAATAAGGAATAATGACATGGTTCATATTGATAACTGATATTGATGAAAAAAATGCATAATGGTTATGATGGTAACGAAAGTGATCTTTGCATAAAGTTCATAATTTAAATAATAGCAATAACAATAAAGAAAAG
>NW_020872807.1:332808-346936 GCF_003789085.1 Penaeus vannamei | reverse complement strand
TTTCCCTCGGTGTTCTGGGCACGAAGGGGCCTGATGTAAGCGGTCTCTGATGGGCACAAGTAAGTTTCCTCCTCCAGGGTGTTTGGTCGGTCGACAGACAGCTCGGTGTTGAGGTCGGCTACGTCAGCATAGAGGGAGAGGAGCTTCTCGTAGGGTGGGAACTGCTGCGTGTTTGATCTCGTAGGTGTGGGATAGTGGTCGTCCTCTTTGGTGGCAGCTGTTGGGTGTGTTGGCTGCACATCTGGCATGCATGCAGGCTCGTGTTGAGTGAAGATAAGTAAGGCTGTGGGTGATAAAGCGGGAGCAGGGTGTAGGTAAGGTTTGTGGATGGTAGGAAGGCTGAGTGTGGTAGGTATAGGTTGATGGTGGTATGAAAGGACTTGCGTGGTGAGAGGAACTGTGATGCTGACAGCAGGAGCACCGCACGAGAGAGACGTGATGCTCGACGTGGTGTGGTATCTGGTCCAGAACTGCGACCGGCAGACAAGACAGGAAATCTGCAACATAGAAGAATACAAGTAAAAGAGTGGTGCCTATCTATGAAGGTTGTATCCATTATATGATAATACATAGCACATAAAATACAAAGTATACGGCCACACCTATACACACAAATAGTACATAATTGCGTATATGTATTAGAGTATATATATGTAAATATTAAATATTTAATATACCTCCATAGATTAAAAAAAAAAAAAAAAAAAATCTGAAGATATTTTCATCAGAAGATAACGTGAACTCACCAGGTATCGTAGAGCCATGCTTGCACTCTCAGCTCTCGGCGCGTTCGAACTGTAGCGACCGTGATGATTGGCGTCCTTTATATAGGCAACAAATCCCCCCCCCCACACACACACCCAACCCCGCCCGTTCTTCCATATGTTCGAACAGCGAAAGTAATTCAGCCTTCATTCGAGAGTCTTTGAGGTGTATTTGCAGTTTGTATTTACTCTACGTGTATCATCCGTAAAACAAACATTTGCACGTGTACACATTTTAAATTAAATAATTATGAACTGATACTCACGGATACCAATAAAGTATTATATGTATATGTATATATGCATATATTTACATATACATAGATATACATACATATACATATATATACATATACATATATACACATATACATACATATGTATATGTATATATACATATACATATAGAAATGTATATATACATATGCATACATATGTATATATATATATACATATATATATATATATATATATATATATATATATATATATATATATACATATATATTTGATGCATATGTATATATACGTAATATATAAATGTATTTATGTATGTATGCGTGTTTATGATATATATACGTACACGTGTGTGTGTGTGTGTGTGTGCATGTCATTATTTGATTCATGTCTTTGTTATTATGTTTGTTTTATATTCAAAGTATCATTAACTAAATCACCAATGGCATCGTATATTTTGAAAAACGATGTTTTTCATTGATACTAATGATGTAGTTATTGGTGTCATTATGTATGTCACGGTTATTAACACTATTGCCTTATCACTTTTGTATCAGTATTATTTACTATCTGCATTAATGATGTTACTCTTATTGTTTCTTTTATTCTCAGTAATATTATGATTATCATTATTGTCGTTAGTATCATTATGATTACCATTCCTTATTCATATTACTGTTACTGTCTTTATTAATAATGTTATTGGTCTTATTATTCTTCCTATTATTTTCATTATAATTTTTATTATCATTATAATTATCATTACTATTATTATCATTATCACCATAATCAGTATTATTATCATACTTGTATTTTTTGTCATTATTATTAATAATATCATGGATGTTATTATTATTTCTTTCATTAGTACAGTTATTATCTATTCATACTATATATTTTTTCATTTTCATCATAAATAATATTATGAACATTATCTTCATATATTCTATCATTATCATCATTTTCATCATCTATCATCAATGCTTTATGTCATTTTTATTAGTATCATTATTATTTATCATTATCAGGATTGGTATGAGCATTTGTATTTGTTTCATTTTTATTGTTATTTTAATCATTATTATCATCATTGATATCTTTATTTCTTGCATCAATTGTAGTATCATTATTATTCATATTATATTTCTATCATTGTTACTATGACATCATCATTATCATTTTCAGACTTTATCATTATTGGTATCTGTGTTGGTATCACCAGTATTACTATTATTATCAGTGTTATTATCAATACTATCATTATTATTATTATTATTATTATTTTACTCTTGTTAATGCTATTACCGTTGTTGTTTTAGTTGTAATGATTATTATTATTATTACTGTCATCATCACCTTTTACTGGCTGTGAAATCTGGATTCAACAACGGAAATCATCTAACCTTCGAAATACACAATCGTAATGCACGATCTTCTGTATATGCATATTTTCTATGTGCGAAAAGGAGCAAATCATATAAGTTTAACAATGATTGATTTATTAGAAATATAGTTGAATTCGTATCTACCTCATAGTTGACTTATTCTTACTTGGATGAAAGGAAAATTGAAAAAAAGAGAGTGAGAACAGCGGTGGGAGCGTCCTGCGGAGTATGTGACGTTACGTGAAGAAAGCAGTTCTCCAGTCACGTGGGTGTTCTCCGCTTGAAGGACTTACAGGGGTTGTCGATGGTTCCATGGTGGCCATGGAGTGTTAGTGTGAGAAGAGGCGATTCGTTGAGAAGCGTTGTGGTGGCGTGTTAGGCGGGAAGGTGGCATGAGCAGGCAGATGGCATCTTGTAGATGTCGATGAAGAGGCCCCTGTAGGGGTCACATGGGTCGTAGGAGAGGAGTCGGTGGTACACTGACTTCTGGGTGCAGTGGCTCTGGTAGCAAGGAGCAAGAGCGCGGCAAGCAGCCTCTGGGAACAGACAAGTCTCGAGGCGGGCAGTCTGGCTGTAATAGTGAACGTCGTTGACAATGACGCGCCACTTGCCTTCCACATTCTGGGCACGCTTGGGCATGGCATACACCACTTCGGAGGGACAGATGTAACCCTCAGGACCAGCCCAGTGGGTGGCATCGTAGGGAGAGTCCCCAGTGGAGGCCCCAGTGTAGTAAGAGTAGTCGAAGGCCTCCTCCTGGTCCTTGGTAATCATGTCTACCAGGTCGTCAGCAGACTGGTCGGCGACGTCAGCGTACTTCTTGGCGAAGAGGTGATCGGCAGTGATGGCAGCCTTGATGTCGTACTCGGGATACTCAGCGTCTTCCAAGCAGTAGGAGAGAGTGGAGTTGTCAGCGCATGCGGGGGCCACACTTGGGTCGCAGTAAGCGTGCTCATAGGCATGCTTGTGGCCGTAAGCAGGCGCATGATGACCATAGGCAGGCGCATGATGACCATAAGCAGGCTGTGGGTGATGTCCATATGCTGGAGGGTGGACGGAGCCCAGAACGACTCCGGCGCATGCCAGAACGACCGACTGGAAAACAAAATTTAACGTTAGAGCAAAATCAACATTTTGTAAGGATCAAAAATTAATAATATAGTGAAGGCAGTTTTAACTGGTAAAATGTTCATAACCTACCAACGTGAGAGCCATGATGAAACGAGCAGATAGATACGAGAATCGCTTCTACTGTTGCCCATTCGTTATTATCGGGTTTATATACGTTGAAGTATACGTGCAAGTACGTTGGCCACGCCCACGCGACGAAGATGCGCGACACCAAGGTTAGAATAGCGTGAAAGTGCATCAATTCCTGGCTCTGTCACGCCAACTAATTTCAGTCCTGGGTGTTCCTCCCCCTCCTATAGGAAGGAGAAACGTGACCAAAACGTACGCATATACACGCAGTCATTTTTGGAGGCACAAAACACATACATATGTGTGTAATGTGTTGGTTATTGGCGTGGATGTTTATATTATTACATTTATGAATATATTCACACTGCATGTGTATATGTGTGTGTATTACATCTAAGATATGAATATATATTTATATATTTTTCATATGCATATATATATATGTGTGTGTGTGTGTGTGTGTGTGTGTGTGTGTGTGTGTGTGTGTGTGTGTGCATGAATGCAGATATATATACATAGACATAAATACATGTATACATAGATATAAACAGCCAAAATTTGTCCATCTATTAAGACCTGTACTATTTACATTTACATATATATACATATATATGTATGTGTTATGTCGTAGGCCGTAGTATATGTGTATGTACACATCTACATATGTAGTATATATAGTGTATAGCTTATAGCGATCATATGCTACTATAATATATATAATATATTTATATATATGTGTTCTATCTATAATAAATATATATATGTGTGTGTGTGTGTGTGTGTGGTGTTGTGTGGGTGTGTGTGTGTGTGTGTGTGTGTGTGTGTGTGTGTGAAATATACACACATTTACACAATGGAACGGATATTCACAGAATTATATATCTATTTATGAAACTATGCATCTATGTATGTATTCATTTACATACGTATAAATCTGTACATATATGATATTCATATCTATATATCTATATATACATATATGTATATACATTATAAATATACACACACATATACAGTAACACACAAACAGACACACACACACACACACACACATACACACACACCACAACACACACAAACACACAACACACTATATATTATATATATAAACATATATAAATATAATATAGTAATATATTAATATATATATATATATATATATATATATGTATATATATTAGTATATATATAGAGTATATATATATATATATATATAAACCTGCTGAACGGGAACTTGGGGCAGTTCTATTTTAAGCGGCGGAAAATTCGTATACCTATATCACTGTCTCAACAGTCCGATAATATTTACCACTTGAGAGAAATGAACCGGAAACCTTGGCAGTTCACGCGCTTTGATGAGAAAGCGATCAGTCTGGGATCTGGCTGACCGGGAGGCTCATGGTCGCGTGCGCTTGCGTAACAAACGCTGTCACAATTAAACACCTTCACTGATGAAGTGAAGAGCACACTGACACCACAACTGGAAATATATAAGATCATTTATATTACTTAATGGTACTTATGTTTTTTGTTTTGTTTTATTGTATCAATGTGTTACAATTTCTATTGTCGATTAGCATAATATTTATAGATTATATATAGTATTAAATATATATATATATATATATATATATATATATATAGTAAATATAGTATATATATATTGTATGTGTTGTGTGTGGTGTGTGTTGTGTGTGTGTGTGTGTGTGTGGTGGTGTGTGTATGTGTGTATCGGCAACACCGTAATCAGTAGGAGTAAAGTATCACATTTATCAATTATTGATCGTCAGTATTATTTTTTTTATTAATATAGTGAGATACGAATATCATAATCATTTGTAAGCTTATTACAGAAAGAGAAGATAGAAAGAGAAAAGAGAGGGGAGAGAGAGAGAGACAGAGAGGGAGAGAGACAGGCAGACAGACAGACACAAACAGAGAGGAAGAGAAAGAGAGGGGGAGAGAGAAGAGAGAGAGATTACGTGACGGAGAAAGAAAGGCCGAGGAGAGGAGAGAAGAGAGAAGGAAGAGAATGAAGGGTAAATTATTAAGTATGTATTATTATTATAATGTATATGATATACCATATACGCACACACACACATAATGCGTTTGTGGGTGTTTCTATGTATCTTTATATAAGTGCATGAATTATATTCTATCAATCTATTTATATATATTATAATAGGTATATATATAATATATATATATAAATATATATATATAATATATATTATATATATCAATATTAATATGTATGTGTGTGATGTGTGTGTAGTGTGTGGTAGTGATGTAGTATGGTGTGTGTTGTGTATTATATATGAGGTAAATATAATATTTATATTAACGCATGTGTAATATATTGTTCGTAGTTAGCAACTACACCACAATTAATATAATAAGGTAATAAATAAATAAAATTATATGATTAAATATATATATAATAGTTATATATATATATATATATAGTAATATTAATATATTACATATAATATTTAATAATTAATATATATACTTAATAGTAATATTTAGCTGGTATTATATTATGTATGTAATAATTTCATGAATATAATTAGTATAATTAAATATTGTTGTATATATTTATATATATGTATTAATAATATATACACATATTAATCAGGTTTAATAATAATATAATATGTTAATATTATATAAATATAATATAATATATCAATTATATAATATATATTAATAATATTATTAATATAATAATAATATATAATATAATATATAATTATTATACATTATATTTATATAACTATATATATATATATTATACTATATATTATAGGGTAAAATAAAATATATATATATATATATATATGTATATCACATATATATATATAATTAAACATATATATAACATATTAATAAATATAACTAATTTACATACATATATAGATATATATATAGATAATGTATAAATATATATATATAATATAAAAATATATATAATATATATATTAATATATATAATATACTATAATAATATAATATATGTATATATATATATATATATATATACGTGCACACAACACACACACACACACACACAACACACACACACACATATATTATTATATATATATAATATATATATTATATATATTTATATATATATATACTATATATATATATAGTAGTGTATATGTAGTTATATAAACATATGTTTATATACATCATTCAATATAATAGTGTTTTTTTATATACATATACATATATAGTATATTATATATATATATATATATATATATATTATATATATTATATGTGTGTGTGTGTGTGTGTGTGTGTGTGTGTGTGTGTGATGTAGTGTGTGTTGTGTGTGTGTGGTGTATTACATGTACATACATACATATATGTATACTTAAAAACACACACCGAGAGACGGTCATATTTAACCATGTTTAATCATACTACCCAAGGATTGTGACTCTACTATTACATCAACATTCAAAATGATAAATACAAACTAAACAACCGAGACTATAATAAATTGAAAGGTAAGTGCCATTAGATATTAGGTAAAAAAATTGGTAGAATCCATCAGTATTTCGGTATATTTGAATAACATGTTTTTTGAGATATGTTCTTACCAATAATCACTTGACATCTATTGAGAGCATTCAGATATAATTGTTTGTGGAATGTACTTAAATCAGGTCTTTAATATTGATTTTTTTATAATAAAGGAAATAGTTGAAAAAATGTACAAAAACGTTATATATTATATTGCTCATCCTGATTTATCTAACATTTTCCCGCTGTAATGAAATTGATATGGGTAATAAAAGAGAGATATGAAGGTCTAAAAGCAATCGTAATTGTAATAAATCTTCAAAGAGATAATAACGATTATTCGAAGGTGCAATGGGAAGGCAACCATGAAGCTGCTTACGGTTCACATATGAAATGGTAATGTAAGAATTACTGAAGAATTGTGTCGGAGTTTTATTACACATGCCAAACCATAAAAATATTCTCATCTAACCTGAATACGTCGCATCTATTCGAAAATAATTATGGTATGATAAACCGAAGCATCATTTCAGTCTATTCTTTCTGGTGGGGCGAGGGTGTGATAGACGAGCGAAGCGAAAAAAAAGGAAAAAGAAATATATATACTTTTAAAATTATATAGAAAAATATATGAAATTATAACCGGACTCACTGAGTCACATCACCTTGTAATATAAGTAAACTTGTAATTATATTTACTCAATCTGATGTGCACAGGTTAAAAGTATATCACCTTAATAATATATGTTGTATAGATAGTCACTTGTATTAATAGCCTAGTATTGATTAGATTCTTAATAGTTGGTATAGTATAGTAATGTAAGTTATATATAATGTATAATGTATATTATATAAACTAATGCACTATATTACATATTAGGTATATATATTAATCATATATTGAATATGTATGTAAATATGGCACATTATAATATACTCAATATTTAGGTTAATAGTATTATTATTTGTATTATACAACATCATAATAGGTATAGTATACATATCTATATAGTGATGATCACATATATAAAATAACATTATATACTAATGTACACACATCACATATGTGTACATATCAATATATATATAATATATATAATATATAATTATATATATATATATACATATACATATAATACATATATATATATAATAAATGAATAACATAATACGTATACTTATACAATAATATATACTATATATATATCATGTGTATATATATACACATCAAACATCTAGATTTGCCATATACACATCCACCACCAAAATAAAAACACAATATTATAGTAATGATATCTTTATCATATCCACGATATATATAATATATATTAATAATATATTATAATATATATTATATAGTATATATATTTAATATATAATATATATATTTATTACATATATATATACATAACATATTATATATACATATCTATATATTATAAAACACAATAATATATATATATATATATTATTATATATACTATACATATATATATATTTATAATATATATATATATATATATATATATATATATATATATATATATAGTATATAATATATATATATATATATACACGTATACAACGCACATATATATTTTTATGTGCGCGTGTGTACATATAGGCATATGTATGAATATTTTATTTGTATGTATGAAATTTGTAATATAAACATATATATAACATTTATATACATGAGCACTCACAGACACATACACACATATATATATACACACGTGAACTACTTAACCGTGCTCATTGCAACAAATGGAGGAAAGGTATGAATGGGATCGAAAAACTTCTATAGTGCAAGCAATGTATTTGACAAATGTGTGAGTGTGTGCGTGTATGTACATTGTAACATACACACACACACACACACACAATGTATATAGATAGACTAATAGCGGTGCTTGTGATCAAACATAGGATAGAGAAAGGAAACTTGTCTTGGTCTCTCCTAAACGGCTGGCTGGCTCAAGGATACCTTTCACTGTACTCGGTCGCTTCCAGAAATTTTATAATTATTCTCATTTTTCTTATTTCCATATTAATTTTTCATTGATCTTACTACCATAGCGACATTATATGTAGTATGGAATAAACTACAAACACGGGGGGGGGGGGAGGTGGGGGGGGGGGGAATTTAACAGGATTCATGAATCAAAATAAGAATTACTTTTCATGGTTCGATTGGTGCAGTGGGCGGAGGAGGGGCGGAGAGGAGGATACTGCGATATCTCATATATTAAAGGCACCCATCATCACGTCGCTACAGTTCGACATTCGTAAGGCACCGAGAGCCGATACAGGTGTAGTATACTTGGTATGAGTTAGATTACATGTTATAAGTTACAATTACGAAAACCTGCGTACGTATATAAATGCGCATGTATACATGTGTAGGTGTTTATAAGTGCGTACAAAAAATTCCATGTTCATAATGGACACAGACTCCCCTGCTGTACACATATCTTACCATATTCTATATTGCAGGTTTCGCTTTCTTTGGCGGTCGCAGTTCTGGCGACCAGACCTCACACGTCAGCATCAGTCTCGGCGGTGCTCCTGCTGTCACCCATCACAGTTCCTCTCATCACGGAAGCCCTTCATACCACCATCAACCTACCTACCACACTCAGCCTTCCTACCATCCACAGCCTTCCTACCACCCTGCTCCCGCTTATCACCCACAGCCTTCCTATGAGCATCAACACGAGCCTGCTGTGCCAGAATGTGCTGCCAACACAACCAAAGCTTGGTGCCTCGAGGACGACCACTATCCCACCTACGAGATCAAACACGCAGCAGAGTACCACTACAAAAGCTCCTCTCCCTCTATGCTGACGTAGCCGACCTCAACACCGAGCTGTCTGTCGACCGACCAAACACCCTGGAGGAGGAAACTTACTTGTGCCCATCAGAGACCGCTTACGTCAGGCCCCTTCGTGCCCTCAACACCGAGGGAAAATGGCGTGTGGTTGTCAACAATATCGATGCCCATTATCAGACTCTCACTCAGACTACACGCATCGAAGAGTGTCTCAGTTCCGCCGATGCATGTCCTCTGGTGCCTGAGTGCTACGAGTCCAAGTGTCTGCAGAAGTCCGTCTACCACCGCTTCCTTGTCTACGACTCCTATGATCAGTACTTCCCCTTCGCCATCGAGACCTTCAAGCTTCCCGCCAGCTGTGCTGTCTCTTGGGCCTACACCATTGATCATTAGTCACCAAACATCTGATCTCAAGCCATATAAGCGGGGAAATTATTCTAATAATTCCTCAATAGTTTAACATCACTAGCGTCCTGGAAACAGATGTGTATCGAATGTCCATGGAAAGTCGTCGAGTACGTGAAGAAAGCAGTTCTCTAGTCATCTTTCTATGGTAAAGTCGACAGAAATGATAACTGATTTCAAATGACATCTTGTGAAACATGAAAATAAATATTTTATGAATCTTAGATTTCATTCTACCACCAAACACCTGATCTCAAGCCACATCATGGGTGAAATGAACTTAATGCGAATTCAGCAATAAACATCATTATCGGTCTGGGATCAGAAGTGCAAGGCATATCCACGAAAGTCGTCAAGTACGTAGAGAAAGCATTCCTTTAGTCATCTTCCTGTGGTAATATCGAAAGAAATGACTGATTTCAAATTACGTCTAAATTCCCCTCTTGTGAAAAAATATATAATTTTTTGGTACTTGAGCTTTCAATATCCCTTCCAATATCAAAATCTTTGAATTCATTAAAGACGTAATTCATAAGTAATGTTCGTTTGGCATAGTTTTAATTTTCTTATAGTTTATTTAGGATACATTTAAAGCTTTCTTCCATTTGTATCCAAATGTCTTTTTATAATCTGACGATCTAGAAACGAATGAGAAGGAATAAGCAGAAAGAAATGAACGTCATTCTCATCAGTCATACCATGAGCGCGATTGGATATTCTCTTATATAGTTATGATATATATATATATATATATATATATATATATATATATATATATATATACATATATATATACATATACATATATTATGTATATAGATATGAATATATATAAGTATATCCATATATATAAATATATATATATATATATTATATATATATATATATATATATATATATATAGATATATATTAGATAGATAGATAGATAGATATATTCATGTGCGTTGTTGTGCGTGTCTATATATATATATATATATATATATATATATATATATATATATATATATATATATATATATATATATATACATATACATATATATTCACAAGCGTTTGGTCGTCTCTCTCTCTATATATGTGCATATATATAGAAGTATATATATATGTATATATATGTATATGTGTAAATATACATACATATGTGTATATTTATATATACATATATGTAGATATAACATATATGCATGCATGTGTCCATATATACATACATATATACATATCTATAGAACATATCTACATCATATATATCCATATATATACCCATGTGCCTATTTATGTGTATATACATATATATATATATATACATATACATACATATTTTTGTGTGTGTATCATTGTGTGTGTATGCATGTTTAGTGTTGTGTGTTTGTGTGTATATATACACACAAGTCCCGGTCGCTGTGCCTTTTGACAAATGCAGTCATTTCATCTCTTCCTTTCATCACTCAGCTGTTTAGTCGCCTGTACTTTGCTCCACGCCCTCATCGCCTTACAGAATAGTGTGGACACTCGCTGATTCAGAGGGTTTGGGGCTTTGTTTCTTACCTAACCTGCCTGTTAAGGGTGATTAACACTCCAACTGCCGTCATCATACCATCACAATTATCTTAATGGACACCTTGGGCCTGGGGCCTCCATCACTTGCCAAGTGGCGGTTCCCTTCCCCATGAACTTGGCCTTGAACTTGGCGATGAGGCCGATGGCTGTTCCCTCATTCACTCAGTTTCGTTATTTATTTCTCCAATATGCAAAACCTCTTCATGGCATTCAGTAGTTCCTGCAAAGTTATCAGGTGACCACGATCGCTACACCATTGAACATTAGTCTCCAAACACCTGATCTCAAACCACATTCGAAGAGTGAACTTAACATAAATTCAACAATATTATAAGATCGTTACCGCCGTGGGAACTAGGCATACCGTCCATAGAAAGTTGTAAATTGCGTGAAGAAAGCAGTTTTATAGCTTTCTATTTGGGGTGATATATAAAGAAATGAGAACTAATTACAAGTGACATCTAAATCACTCTCTTTTGTGAAATATGAAAATGGATATTTTACTTATTTGATATCTAAATATTTTCCATTTCATAACTAGAATAATATAACAGACACACACGGGAATATAAATATACGTATAAGATTACGGATATACATACATATGTATAGTTTATATATACAGTATACATTTAAGTGTACATACACACATTTTTTTGTGTGTATGGGTATGCAAGTATATATACGTATTTGCATGTATATACATATATATCTACACATGTACACATGCACACATACACACAATATATATATATATATATATATATATATATATATATATATATATATATATAATATATTTATATATAATATATATATATATATATATATATATATATATATATATATATATGTATGTATGTATGTATATACACAAACGTATGTATATACACAAATGTCTGTATATATATGCATACAGTATACATTCAAGTGTGCACACACATATATATGTATGTTTATACGTATGTATACATAATTCCATGTACATATGTGTGTATATATTTACTCATGTATACACGCACACTTATATGTGCGTGAGAGTATACGTGTGTAAGTGTATATATATGTGTGTGTATATGTATATGATATATATACATGAAAAGTATGTTAGATGTACTTATATTCGCAAAAGCTTATATGTGTGCTTGGTATATTTTTGCATAAGCATATACATATATACGCATACATATATATAAATATATAGATAAATAAATAAATAAATGAATATATATATATATATATATGTATATGTATATATATATATATATATATATATATATATATATATATATATATATATATATATATATATATATATATATATTAATATGTTACATGATCATGACCGTATGAAATATCTGAGCATGATGATAATGTAATTTCACATTATGAGAAATATTGTTGTTGCCATTGTTACCTACCACTCGGGAAAACATCGGTAGGGAAAGTCAGGACATTTTTGCCAAGTAACACGCTTCTTCAAGGAGCGTTGTGATGGCGTTTCACGGAGAAAGGTGGGAGGACGAAGGAGATGGGATCTTGTAGATGCTGAGAATTTGCTTTGCTCTATATATACATACATACATATATATATATATATATATATAATATATATATATATATATATATATATATATATATATATATATATATATATATATATTAGCTTTTTCTTTCATCAACGGAGTCACTTCAATGACTGACATGTTCTCTTCCGTTTCCTTTCCATTGTACTCTTCTGTAATTTGGGCGGTCTCTCCTGAATGGATACAGGCTGCTGAAATGGCGACGCGCGGCAGTTGTCACTGCGTTTATGAAGTAAAAGTCACCGCATAATAGCTTGATTACCCAGAGGAGCATGGCGAAATAGCCCGCTTATTCATGGGAGGAAGGCGACCATGAGGGTTAATGAGTCCCAGGCGCTCGGTCGTGGCTTAATTGTCTCCGTTATTGGTAATGTTGTTCGTTATCTTTATAGCTGAACGAAAGGTGTTGTGTGTTGGGACAGCACTATTTGTGTGGCTTAAGAATTGATGAAATTTGCGAAAGTTAACCAAAACGTTGTATATGAACTGAATACATAAACAAGCGTATATGTGTCTATATATGTGTGTGCGAGTGTGTGCATGACTACGTGTGAACAGAAGTGAATCAGAAAAATATGTTTAATTCTATATCTAGTTCTACGCCTTTGCACCCATGTAC
>NW_020872807.1:315308-327808 GCF_003789085.1 Penaeus vannamei | reverse complement strand
ATCGACCATTAGTCACCAAACACCTGATCTCAAGCCAAATTAGGGGGGAAATGAATTGAACATGTTTAGCAAACGCGAGACACATCGTTCATGTCGGCAGAAACGATGATAACTGATTAAACCAAAGTCCCCGTCTTAAGAAACATGAAAATAAATATGTTCCGTAATCTATATTTTAATTTCCCTTCATATAAGCATATATTTTAATTCAGGAAGCATGTCTTTTCAGATGTTTGTTTATATTGGCATTATTTTGATTTCTATGGATTTGATAGAGTTATTTAGGATTCATTTAAAGTTCTCGTCTATTCGAATTTTTTTTTTTACTATCTACAAAGAACAAGTCATATGTGCACGTGCTAAGAATTAGCAGAAAAAAATCCTCATCACTTCTATTATGATCGCAGTGGAAGATATTCTTACTTATATATACATATATGTGTGTGTATATATACATATATATACATAGATACACCACATTATATAGTGTATACAACTACACATTCATATATTATGTATAATAAATATATATATATATATATATATATATATATATATATATATATATATATATATATATTATACATATATATATATTATACCACACACACCCGCACATATATATACAGGTCAACGTCCCGGTCAATGTGCCCTTTGACAAATGTCCTTCACCACCTGTACTTTTTGCATGCCGTCATCGCCTTGCAGAAAAGTGTGAACACTCGCTGATTCAGCGGGTTTGGGCTGTTCCCTACCTCTTCTGGTGGTGACCAGAGGTGCTTCAGACTCCAACTGGTCTCACGACCAATATTCTGGTAATGAACACCTCGGGCACGTGTCCACCGCCGATTGTCCTGTGACAGTTTTCCTTCCCCTTGAACTTGGCCTTGAACTTGGCGATGAGAGGGCTGAATTTCCTCATTCACTCCGATCCATTTCCTCATTTCTCCAAAACACAGACCCACTTTATGACACTAAATAGCTCCTACAGTCATCGCGGTCTGTGTTCTTCCTGAAGGATGATACTAGGGAGGATGGGGTGGGTGCATGGGTCAGCACACGCAGCCAATTAGCCTCTCAGGTGGCCAGATCTAAAACTGTCATTCACGCGTAGCCTGCCAAGGAGTCCAGCTCATTTCTCTCATGTAAATTATCGGACTTACGAATACATGCAGCCTCCGCAACTTAAATGGGCCCTAACCACACGTACCCGCTATAAATATGTATGTGTGTGTGTGTGTCGGGTGGGCGTGTATATACCTGTATGTTTATGAGTGTTTGTCTTGAATATACGATGTGTATATATGGATTATAATATGTATGTATATATACATATAGATATGTATATATGCGCATGTAAAACATATATATATAATATATATATATATATATATATATATATATATATATATATATATATATATATATATATATATATATATATATATACATACATATATAATATATGCTGAAGTTCATATTTGCATACATTCATTGAATCATAGATTGATAGATAGTACGCACATATGAATAGCCATATCCTTTTCTAATGTATATATGTGTGTGTGTATTTTATCAATAGATGTATAGAGGAACAAATACTATATAAATGGGGTATAAATATGCATTCTGTTTATATATACTGTTTATATGTTTGCGTTCGCACACCCACAAACACATACACACACACACTCATATATACATACACACCCACACACATACGCACACGTACATATATATGCGTATATACAAATGTATATAATTTTGATGTTTATATAGTTCAATATATATGTACATATACATTTATGCATTTATATACAAATATATATATATATATATATATATATATATATATATATATATATATATATATATATGTATGTATGTATTGTATATGTAAAGGTATATAGAATATTTGTTATATAGTTGCATATTTGTAGATATATGCATATATATTTGTATATGCATATAGATATAAATACACAGCTATGTGTATGTTTGTGCGTTTTTTGTGTATCTGTTATATATAACTGTATATTTAAATATATAGATATATATACCTATATGAATATACGTATGTATTATGTATATCATGCATGCAATGCATACATTATTCATATCTACATTGGTGTAAATATTCATATATGTATCCATACTAATTTACACACCCTCACTCTTCCAAACACTCATATGCGTGTATGTTTATATGCAAATATTCATTATTATTATTTATTATTATCATGATCATTATTATTAGTAGTATTGTGCCTTTGTGAATCTCATTTTATGTGTACATGTCTTGGCCACCTCTCTCCTTCCAGGAAAGAGGATGTGGAGATGGGGCACCCTATGGTTGAAATAGTTCACAAGTTTGTGCTATCGGAAAGTAATAGCGACAGTCAGGAAACGACGCACTTTCACGCTTTTCTAACCTTGGCGTCGCGCATCTTCGTAGTGCGTGGGCGTGGCCAACGCATACGACGCCGTATATAAACTCGATAATAACGAATGGGCAACAGTAGAAGCGATTCTCGTATCTATCTGCTCGTTTCATCATGGCTCTTACGTTGGTAGTTCTGCCAGTTAAAGCTGTCTTCATTGTAGTGTGTGAAAATTTGGTCCTTACAAAATGTTGATTTTGTTCTAATGTTAATCTTTGTTTTCCAGTCGGTCGTTCTGGCATGCGCCGGAGTAGTTCTGGGCTCCGTCCACCCTCCAGCATATGGACATCACCCACAGCCTGCTTACGCTCATCATGCGCCTGCCTATGGTCATCATGCACCTGCTTACGGCCACAAGCATGCCTATGAGCACGCTTACTGCGACCCAAGTGTGGCCCCCGCATGCGCTGACAACTCCACTCTCTCCTACTGCTTGGAAGACGCTGAGTATCCCGAGTACGAGATCAAGGCTGCCATCACTGCCGATCACCTCTTCGCCAAGAAGTACGCTGACGTCGCCGACCAGTCTGCTGACGACCTGGTAGACATGATTACCAAGGACCAGGAGGAGGCCTTCGACTACTCTTACTACACTGGGGCCTCCACTGGGGACTCTCCCTACGATGCCACCCACTGGGCTGGTCCTGAGGGTTACATCTGTCCCTCCGAAGTGGTGTATGCCATGCCCAAGCGTGCCCAGAATGTGGAAGGCAAGTGGCGCGTCATTGTCAACGACGTTCACTATTACAGCCAGACTGCCCGCCTCGAGACTTGTCTGTTCCCAGAGGCTGCTTGCCGCGCCCTTGCTCCTTGCTACCAGAGCCACTGCACCAGAAGTCAGTGTACCACCGACTCCTCTCCTACGACCCATGTGACGCCTACAGGGGCCTCTTCATCGACATCTACAAGATGCCATCTGCCTGCTCATGCCACCTTCCCGCCTAACACGCCATCACAACGCTTCTCAACAAATCGCCTCTTCACACTATCACTCCATGGCCTCCACGTAAGCCCTTCAAATGGAGAACACTCACGTGACTGGAGAACTGCTTTCTTCGCGTAACACCAGTAGTCATCTCAGGAACCGAAGGGACGCTCCCACCGCTGCTCTCTCGTTCTCTTCAACCATGTAAAGCGAGTCCATTTGTAATTTTTTTATAAACAAATCATTTTTGAACATATCTATATTTCTTACTCCTACACATGTTAATTGCTAATGATTTTAATAACCATTACAAAAAGAAACAATAATGATAATTTAGCAATTAATTGCAGTGAAGATTATTACAATTATGATAATTATGATAACAGCATTAATAGTAATAATCTTTAAAGATGCATAATATTGATGAAAATTATCATTCTTATTGCAAGAATGAGAGCTAGAAGACAAAGAACAATAACAAAATTATAATGATAATAATGATATAAATAGCAATAAGGAATAATGACATGGTTCATATTAATAACTATATTGAAAAAAAAAAAATGCATAATGGTTATGATGGTAACGAAAGTGATCTTTGCATAAAGTTCATAATT
This sequence comes from Penaeus vannamei, assembly GCF_003789085.1. NCBI lineage: Eukaryota > Metazoa > Arthropoda > Malacostraca > Decapoda > Penaeidae > Penaeus > Penaeus vannamei. The sequence continues at coordinate 323,825 of NW_020872807.1, read as the reverse complement.
TAAATAATAGCAATAACATAAAGAAAATAATAATAATAATTTTGCTTTACGAAATTAAAAAAGGTACAAATATACATATGTATATACATGTTTATATACATATATCAGTATTTTGATAACATAAGGGATTTTAACAACCATCATTCTCGTTATGATTTTCCTATTGTCTCTGTAAGAAAAACAAAATTTTGTGAATATATGAGAAAAGTGAATAGCTAAAGATGGTTGAGATACCGAAATGGGAGGCACCAACACTTGTAAAGGGAATTAGTTCAAGTACAGAATGAGTTCACTACTAGAATTGAACAATGAACCTATCCGTACTTCCTAAGCAATTCGTAACTGTTTTCAAACTCCAGTGATGAGTGTCTTTTTAAACCACAAAGTCATTGGAATGCAAAAATGTATAGTGCTATAAAGGAATATTTTTTTTTCTCTTAAGTTTAGTTAATATATTGATTTGCACTTATACACCCACCCACCTTCGAACACATCACACGCATACACGTGTGTGTGTGTATGTATAATATATATATATATATATATATATAATATTCATTATACACATGAATATGTGTATATATATATATATATATATGTATATGTAGATATATAGTATATGTATACATATACATATGTATATATACACATGTATATAGATATATACACATATGTATATATATATACATATATAGTATATATGTGTGGGTGCATGTATATGTACACACACACACAAATATAAATGTGTGTGTGTGCGTGTGTATACATACATATGCACTTATATATGTATATATGCATACATATATATATATATATATTTATATATATGTATATATATGCATATGTATATTTGTAAAAAATATTTGTTTATATACATATATATGAAGTTACATTTCTCTCTATATACATAAAGACATACATATGGCATATATATATATATATGATATATAATGTATATAACACACACAAATATATGTGTGTGTGTGTATACATACATATGCACTTATATATATATATATATCATACATATATATACAATATATATATTTATATATATGTATATATATGCATATGTATATTTGTAAAAGAATATTTGTTTATATACATATATATGAATTTACATTTCTCTATATATACATAAAGACATACATATGCACATTTATAAGCATATATATATATTGTATTATAAATGTATATAACACACACAAATATATGTGTGTGTGTGTGTTTACGTGTGTATGTGTGTATCAACTGTATACTTACATAACTATATATACATGTTAATGTTTGAATATTGAATAAATACGTATATACATACATTTATATGGATCTAAATTTACATATGAATTATATTAGTTTGTATATAGATGTATGTGTATGTATATAAATAAATATGATTGGAAACTGTAAGTAAACACATATGAATAGAAGTATAAATATGTATAGATACATATAAACAACATATATACATATACATAGAAAAGGTATGAGTATGAATATCTTCACAGTGTAAGAGAAGTAGTTATTTCTGACGAAGATGTAATCGAAACCGTACTAAGATCTTCATTTTCATTCATACTTTTTCTACAAATGCATATGTACAGTTCACATAAGCAAACACATATATTGATAATCATGTTCAGAAATAACAAAGACAGGAGAAAGGAAAAACGTTTAGATCACCCGAGGAGAGGGCTGGCTGACCCAAGGATACCTTTCACTCTAATTATTCGCTTCCTGAAATGCTCAATTCTTTTCTAATTGTTCATATTCCACACTCCATTTCCCTTTGTGTTTTGCAACAATATGGATATTTCATATAGTGTAAAACGAACTCTAAACACGGAGGAACATTTAAATGATCTATGAATCAAAATGAAATTACTCCCACGGTTCGGTTGTGCTGGGGGGGGGGGGGGAGCGAAGAGGCGAGGGAGGAACGACACTGCTCATATATAAAGGCGCCCATCATCACGGTCGCCACAGTTCGAACGCTCCGAGAGCTGAGAGTGCAAGCATGGCTCTACGATACCTGGTGAGTTGCCATTATGTTCTGAGATACATTTACTCGCCCATATGAGTACTGGTGTGGGTGCGTTCATTAGCGCGCACACGAAATACCAGGTATATTATGGATGCAAGCATCATCAATATGGATTAATCTTACCATATTCTGTTTTTTTTCAGATTTCGCTTTCTTTGGCGGTCGCCGTTCTGGCCGACCAGACCTCACACGTCAGCATCAGTCTCGGCGGTGCTCCTGCTGTCACCATCACAGTTCCTCTCACCACGGAAGCCCTTCATACCACCATCAACCTACCTACCACACTCAGCCTTCCTACCATCCACAACCTTCCTACCACCCTGCTCCCGCTTATCACCCACAGCCTTCCTATGAGCATCAACACGAGCCTGCTGTGCCAGAATGTGCTGCCAACACAACCAAAGCTTGGTGCCTCGAGGACGACCACTATCCCACCTACGAGATCAAACACGCAGCAGAGTACCACTACGAGAAGCTCCTCTCCCTCTATGCTGACGTAGCCGACCTCAACACCGAGCTGTCTGTCGACCGACCAAACACCCTGGAGGAGGAAACTTACTTGTGCCCATCAGAGACCGCTTACGTCAGGCCCCTTCGTGCCCTGAACACCGAGGGAAAATGGCGTGTCGTTGTCAACAATATCGATGCCCATTATCAGACTCTCACTCAGACTACACGCATCGAAGAGTGTCTCAGTTCCGCCGATGCATGTCCTCTGGTGCCTGAGTGCTACGAGTCCAAGTGTCTGCAGAAGTCCGTCTACCACCGCTTCCTTGTCTACGACTCCTATGATCAGTACTTCCCCTTCGCCATCGAGACCTTCAAGCTTCCCGCCAGCTGTGCTTGTCTCTTGGGCGCCTACACCATCGACCATTAGTCACCAAACACCTGATCTCAAGCCAAATTAGGGGGAAAAATGAATATGTTGAGGAAATGCAATTGCAAACGCATCGTTTGCAAAGGACGTTGAGTTCCCCCGTCTCATGAAGCATGAAAATAAATATTTTACGTAATCTATATTCTAATTTTCCTTCGCATAAGCATATCTTGGAATTCAGGAAGCATTTCTTGTCAGACGTTTGTTTATATTGGCATCGTTTTTATTTCTAACGAGTTTGGAATAGAAGTTTATTTAGGATTCATTTAAAGTTCTTATGCAGTACAAAATATCTTTTGCATATGATTATCTACAAAATACAAGTGGTTTATGCACGTGCAAGGGTTTAAGCAGAATACTCGATTTTCATTCTCCACTCGTATTATGATAGTAGAGGAAGATACTCCACATATATATACATACACATACATATATCATATGTACAGGATTTCATTTATATATACATGTGTATATGTAGGTATGTATATGTTTACATATATATAATATATGTGCTTGTCTCTTGGGCGCCTACACCATCGATCATTAGTCATTAAACACCTTATGTCGAGACACAGGAGGGATGTGTGGAACTTCACATGAATTTAACAATATTTTAACATACATGGCGACACCGTCTTTGGAATGACGTGAAGTACGTATATATGTTTGTATGAATGTGCTTATATATATATATATATATATATATATATATATATATTATATATATATACACACGTGTTTACGTATGCATGTCTGTACGACGACGCCCCTCGAAACGAGGTCTGGTTTCATCCCTTTTGCATTAGCAAAATATGAGGAACGTCAGCCAGGCTGGACCAAAGTCTGTATCATTATGTAGTTCTCACTGTTTATTTAGGATCGTATGGATATAGTCATTTTCTCTCCCTGATCCCCCTTGTTCCTTCTGTGCTTTGACTAGCGCCTTAAGATCATAACAATTATCGGACACCTTGGGTCCGTGTCCACCGCCGATCCCCTGCGGCAGTTCTCTTTCCCTTGAACTTGGCCTTGAACTTGGCGATGAGGCGGTTGACTGTTACTTCATTCATTCCGGCACTCGATAACTTCTGGAAATTTATTTCATTGGTTTATTTCGAGGCATCAAAGAAAACCAACTCCATTTCCTGCCTAGATGACTTAGAAAGTTAAATAAAAGCGAAAGGGATTTCTACGTTGGTCTGGGCCTTGTTAAGCTGTGCTCCGAGGAAACCCCCGGAATTGGTTTCCCTTGAAAATTTACACAGCTAAGTGATTTCGGAGAGTGGTTAATATACGTTGTGAAATAAATTTGAAAGTGACGTGATCGGTGCCTCAGTATTCTGTCTGGATGCGGATGCATTTTACGTGTCAACACATCACGGTTTTTTATTATTATTATTAATGGTCTTAATTGGTCCATAAATGCTTGTTATACTCCGTATTTTTTCTTGTCCACAACTAAAAGGAAAGGGACAGAAACACAATACATAAGGCTGTGAATGAAACGGTGAATGAGACAATGAATGAATTATGGATTAAAGTTGAGCAGTAAATTACAGAATAGGGGGCTTTACCTTAATTAAAGAATTACCTCCACTAAAGAGATTTGAAAATATCTATGATTATACTACTTTCTTGCAGTGAAGATCCCTCCCTACACACGACTCTCCTTTGCTTATTTCACACTTACCGACCATTCGTATTCAACACACACATTACACTTATAATATCGCCCATTCCTACAATTGTCGACCACTCCATCATATTTCTAAGATATCGCTCCCAGACGTTGAATGGGTCCTAGCAGTATGTTCTTTCCCATATCTAACAAAGTACAGTTTGAAATGCGTTTTGTTACGCAAGCACACGCGACCATGAGCCTCCCGGGCAGCCAGATCCAAAACTGATCGCTTTCTTACGTAATTGCGTGAACTGCCAAGGTTTCCAGTTCATTTATCTCAGGAGAATTATCGGACTGTGAGAAGGTTACACTGAATTTCCGTCGCTTGAAATGGGACCTGGCTACAGTTACTCGCTCCGATGTGTGTAAGTATATGTATGTGTTTTGTTTTTGTGTCTGTGAGTCTGTCATATATATATATATACATACATATATATATATATATATATATATATATATATATATATATATATATATATATATATATATAATATATATATATATATATATATATATATATATATATATATATATATATATATATACATATATATATATACAAATATATATGAATATATATATGTACATATATATATACAATATGCATTGAACATATGTCTATATATACGCATATTAGAGGTACATAAGTTGAAAGATAAATATATATATCTATGAATATCCATCTTAGTACACACATTTATAAGATAAAGATATATCATATAATATTATATATATGCATACATTTATAATATAGAGAATTACTGTTATATATGTGTGCATATATATATTATGTATATGTATACATATATATATATATATATATATATATATATATATATATATATATATATATATATATATATATATATATATATATATATATATATATATATATATATATATATATATATATATATATATATATATATATATATATATATATATATATATATATATATATCGTATAATATAGTATATATATTATGTGTAATCATACATTCATATATATATACATATCTGTACATACATGAGTATTTATATACCTATCTACCTGTCTAAAGTATACTGCACATGTAACAGATATACACATATATAAATACAAAGTGTATATATTCATTATATGCGAATCCAGACAAACATCCACATCTTCATCTATACACACACAGGCACATATATTCATATATGTATGTTTTTGTCTCTTCCTGAATGTGTGCGCGTGTAAATGTGTATATCCTACTTCTCGCCTTTTAGAACAGAGGAGAGGGAAGAACGCCCCAAGGTAGAGATTAGTTAACGTGTCTATATTGTTGGGGAAATAATGCCGACAGAGCCAGAAAACGACGCACTTTCACGCTTTTCTAACCTTGGCGCAGCGCATCTTCGTAGTGCGTGGGCGTGGCCAACGCATACGACGCCCTATATAAACTCGGTAATAACGAATGGGCAACAGTAGAAGCGATTCTCGTATCTATCTGCTCGTTTCATCATGGCTCTCACATTGGTAGGTTATGAACATTCTCCCAGTTAAAACTGTGTTCACTGTAATATCTGAAGATTTTGGTCCCTACAAAATGTTGATTTTGTTCTAATGTTAATCTTTGCTTTCCAGTCGATCGTTCTGGCATGCGCCGGAGTAGTTCTGGGCTCCGTCCACCCTCCAGCATATGGACATCACCCACAGCCTGCTTACGCTCATCATGCGCCTGCCTATGGTCATCATGCACCTGCTTACGGCCACAAGCATGCCTATGAGCACGCTTACTGCGACCCAAGTGTGGCCCCCGCATGCGCTGACAACTCCACTCTCTCCTACTGCTTGGAAGACGCTGAGTATCCCGAGTACGAGATCAAGGCTGCCATCACTGCCGATCACCTCTTCGCCAAGAAGTACGCTGACGTCGCCGACCAGTCTGCTGACGACCTGGTAGACATGATTACCAAGGACCAGGAGGAGGCCTTCGACTACTCTTACTACACTGGGGCCTCCACTGGGGACTCTCCCTACGATGCCACCCACTGGGCTGGTCCTGAGGGTTACATCTGTCCCTCCGAAGTGGTGTATGCCATGCCCAAGCGTGCCCAGAATGTGGAAGGCAAGTGGCGCGTCATTGTCAACGACGTTCACTATTACAGCCAGACTGCCCGCCTCGAGACTTGTCTGTTCCCAGAGGCTGCTTGCCGCGCCCTTGCTCCTTGCTACCAGAGCCACTGCACCCAGAAGTCAGTGTACCACCGACTCCTCTCCTACGACCCATGTGACCCCTACAGGGGCCTCTTCATCGACATCTACAAGATGCCATCTGCTTGCTCATGCCACCTTCCCGCCTAACACGTCACCACAATGCTTCTCAACCAATTATCTCTTCACACACTAACACTCCATGGCTACCATGGAACCATCGACAACCCCTGTAAGTCCTTCAACGGAGAGACACTCACTGTGACTGGAGAAATGCTTTCTTCACGTACTGCCACAAACCACGCTGAAGGGACGTTTCCGCCGCTCCTCCCCATTTCAATTTCCTTTTCATCTATGTAAACGAAAGATGCGAGAATCCAATGTGATATTTTTTATAAACATAATTGTTTAGCATATCTATAGCATATATCCTTCTTACTGACACCTGTTATTTGCTGATTATGTTCTTAATCATTAGAATATAATATTGTATAAATTCAATAGTTATAATAAACAATAAATCATAGCAATAGCATCATAAAAGGATAGCAATGGTATTGACAATAATGATAATTCTTACCAAAAGAATTAAACACGAAAAACAAAATATATTAATAACAAATTAAAAAAAGTAATAAGGAGTAATGGTATGGTTTACATTACTAACTAACAATTAGAAAAAGAAAACATGGAGGCAAAAGCGATAATGACGACAGTGATGGTCATTGTATGATCTTTAAAGATATATGATGATGAAAATACTACTGCTAACAACAATGAAGATGATTAACGATAGAACCGTAATATTTTTCGTTTAAAATGAATTATATATATATTATATATAATATATATTATATATATATATATATATATATATATATATATATATATAATTATATAGTAACATCATAATATGATGGATATTAGCAGATATTACTATCCTCGCGATTTTCTTAATGGATCTGTTGGAAAAATACAGCAAGGAATGGACAATACCGAAATAGGAACCACCAACATATCTAGGGGAAATTATTTCAGGTACACTGAGTTCAAGCACTACGATACAATTGGGAAAAGAATCCGCATTTCCCAAATAGTGTGCAACAGTTTTCACATTTTATTGATGAATATGACTTAATTAGCACAAAAAACATTTGGATGAAAAATGTATATTGATGTAAAGGATTATGTCTAAAATATATGCGTGTCTATCTTCTTTAAATTCCATTCATTCATAACCTGGGTGTATCTTTGTGTAAATCAAGTTATGAATGAATGAACTTTAAAAAAAGATATACACATATGTGTGTGCGTGTGTGTAATTATATGTATATGTATGCATATATGTATATGTATAGATTTACATATAAATATGTTTATACATTACATGTGTATATATTTCTAAACATATATATAGATAGATAGATAGAAATATACTTATATATGCGAGTATATATATATATAATATATATATATATATATATATATATATATATGTGTGTGTGTGTGTGTGTGTGTGTGTGTGTGTGTGTGTGTGTGTGTGTGTGTGTGTGTGTGTGTGTCATGTATGTGCATAAACATACATAGCATATGTACATATATATAGACAAATATATTTCTGTTCACACATACACACACAAACACACACACACATAACACAACACCACATACTCCATATATATGTATGTATTCTATATATATACTACATATTGGATACATATATACTATACTATATA
>NW_020872807.1:310826-315208 GCF_003789085.1 Penaeus vannamei | reverse complement strand
TAATGTTATTCTTTGCTTTCCAGTCGGTCGTTCTGGCATGCGCCGGAGTCGTTCTGGGCTCCGTCCACCCTCCAGCATATGGACATCACCACAGCCTGCTTACGCTCATCATGCGCCTGCCTATGGTCATCATGCCCTGCTTACGGCCACAAGCATGCCTATGAGCACGCTTACTGCGACCCAGTGTGGCCCCCGCATGCGCTGACAACTCCACTCTCTCCTACTGCTTGGAAGACGCTGAGTATCCCGAGTACGAGATCAAGGCTGCCATCACTGCCGATCACCTCTTCGCCAAGAAGTACGCTGACGTCGCCGACCAGTCTGCTGACGACCTGGTAGACATGATTACCAAGGACCAGGAGGAGGCCTTCGACTACTCTTACTACACTGGGGCCTCCACTGGGGACTCTCCCTACGATGCCACCCACTGGGCTGGTCCTGAGGGTTACATCTGTCCCTCCGAAGTGGTGTATGCCATGCCCAAGCGTGCCCAGAATGTGGAAGGCAAGTGGCGCGTCATTGTCAACGACGTTCACTATTACAGCCAGACTGCCCGCCTCGAGACTTGTCTGTTCCCAGAGGCTGCTTGCCGCGCCCTTGCTCCTTGCTACCAGAGCCACTGCACCCAGAAGTCAGTGTACCACCGACTCCTCTCCTACGACCCATGTGACGCCTACAGGGGCCTCTTCATCGACATCTACAAGATGCCATCTGCCTGCTCATGCCACCTTCCCGCCTAACACGTCATCACAACGCTTCTCAACGAATCGCCTCTTCACACACTAACACTCCATGGCCTCCAAGGAACCATCGACCGTGTAATAAATGCGAGGCATCTATCGTGATATATGAATAAATCATTGTTGAACTCATCACATGTTTTTATACTCCCTGGTGCATAAATGTTATCCATACATTAACTGAAGTAAAACGTCAATAGTAATAACATCAAAATTGATACCAGTATCAATAAATTCTAAGCATAATGAAGTTAAAGTAACAACACTAATAAAAACATGAATATAATGATACTACATTTGATACGAGTAATGCTAATAGGAATGAAAATAAAAATAATAATTTTGATAATAACAAGGATAGAGATGAAAGAAATAATGAAACCAAAGAAGATTTAATAACGATGACATTGATTGTAATAATGATGATAGTAAAAAACAAATGATAAAAAATTACTAATAATAAAAATGAAATTATTGGTAATTATATTCATAACAATGATAATGAAAAATAAAAGTTATAGTAATGATAATAACAATGATAATGAAATAGATACAAAAAATAAAAATAAAAATGAGGAATGATAACATATTTTATAGTAACCAATGCTAAACATAAAGATAATGATAATTACAATGATTATAGTAATACGAGAAACAAATATTCTAAAGATAATGATAATAAGACCAACAACAACAATAATAATGATAACAGCAATGATACATATGCATCATTAATAATGACAATGAGAAAAATGGTAATTATAGTGATACTGATAGTAACATTGATAAAAATACTAAAAATGATAACAATGATAACTAGAAGCACTTAGAGATCGCATACCTCCGCCACGGCAATAGGGCCTCTGATGCAATAAAAATATTCGCATTTGAAGAATTAAAATTACCTCTTTCTCAAGCGCACTGGTGACGTCTGTAATAATATTATGATAATAGCTATTATATATATATATATATATATATATAGTACTGATGCATTCCTGTAAAAAAAAAAAAAAAAAAAAAAAAAAATGCTGGATCTCGATCATGATCCGGATCAACACCAGTTTAGTGATACCCAAGTTAGGCTAAGGAACGCCTCTAGAAAGATTTTCATTAAAATCTGTCTATAACTTTTTGAATTCTCAAAAAAATAACTGGATCATGATAACGCTGACAAATAATGGTAATAAAGCAAGTGAGAATAACCATGGCATTCATGATGACATCAGTAATTAAATGAATAGAATTAATGAAAAAAATAGCTTTTCAAATGTATGATTTCATTATCGATTACGTTAATAATCATTAGGATATAAAATCATGACGAATAAAGAAACGAAGCGAATGATGCACACACATACACACACATATGAAAGCCATTTTCAAACGTGTGTGTATATATGCATGGGCCTGTGGGTTGTGGGTATATGTAATGTGTGTATATATGTATGTGTCTCATATGTACACACACACACACACACACACATATGTGTGTGTTTTGCACATATCAAACATAAACAATATATACATATATGTTTATATATATATATATATATATATATATATATATATATATATATATATATATATATATATATATACATATATATACATACATACATACATACATATATATATATATATATATATATATATATATATATATATATATATATATATATATATATATATATATATATATATAATATATATATATATATATATATATATGGATGTGTGTTCATTCATATATATACGTTTATATGGAAAATGATACATTGTGTGTATTTGTGTGGGTGAGCATATTCATGTAAAAAATTATGGTACGGATGCTACATATATAGAAAATACGAACGGGACTTATGAATGAAGGTTGAATTACTTTCGCCGTTCGAACATATGGAGGTAGAAGAGGGGGGGGAGGGGGGGGGAGCTGCTATTCGCTATATAAAGGACGCCCGTCATCACGGTCGCTACAGTTAGAACGCGCCGAGAGCTGGGATTGTAAGCATGGCTTTCCGATACTTGGTGAGTTCACGTTATCTTCTAATGAATATTTTTTTCTGAATTCAGTTTATATAACCACGTCTTTGCACGTGTTCTATATCTATTCATATATATCTATATATCATAGGCTATATACACGCACACACAGTTGTACATCCGTGCGTGTAGGTGTGGCTGTGTATGCAATGTATATAAAGGATAATAACTTCATGAATATGGACATATCATTTTCTATGTTGCAGATTTCGCTGTCTTTGGCGGTCGCAGTTCTGGCCGACCAGACCTCACACGTCAGCATCAGTCTCGGCGGTGCTCCTGCTGTCAACCATCACAGTTCCTCTCACCACGGAAGCCCTTCATACCACCATCAACCTACCTACCACACTCAGCCTTCCTACCATCCACAACCTTCCTACCACCCTGCTCCCGCTTATCACCCACAGCCTTCCTATGAGCATCAACACGAGCCTGCTGTGCCAGAATGTGCTGCCAACACAACCAAAGCTTGGTGCCTCGAGGACGACCACTATCCCACCTACGAGATCAAACACGCAGCAGAGTACCACTACGAGAAGCTCCTCTCCCTCTATGCTGACGTAGCCGACCTCAACACCGAGCTGTCTGTCGACCGACCAAACACCCTGGAGGAGGAAACTTACTTGTGCCCATCAGAGACCGCTTACGTCAGGCCCCTTCGTGCCCTGAACACCGAGGGAAAATGGCGTGTCGTTGTCAACAATATCGATGCCCATTATCAGACTCTCACTCAGACTACACGCATCGAAGAGTGTCTCACTTCCGCCGATGCATGTCCTCTGGTGCCTGAGTGCTACGAGTCCAAGTGTCTGCAGAAGTCCGTCTACCACCGCTTCCTTGTCTACGACTCCTATGATCAGTACTTCCCCTTCGCCATCGAGACCTTCAAGCTTCCCGCCAGCTGTGCTTGTCTCTTGGGCGCCTACACCATCGATCATTAGTCACCAAACACCTGATCTCAAAGGCACATTAGGAGGTTAATGAATTGAACATGTTTAGCAAACGCAAGTGCGAGACATCGTTCATCTCGGCAGAAACGATAATAACTGATTGCAAAGAACATCAAATTCCCCGCCTTAAGAAACACGAAAATAAATATTGTTTTTCCTAATTTATATTTTAATTTCCCTTCGTATGTGCATATTCTTAAATTTGGTAAGTATGTTTTATCATACGTTTTGATTTCTAAATATTTTATAATAAAAGTTTATTTAGCTCTCTTCTACTCGAAAATATCTATATCTGAAGATTTATACGCAAAGGTGATATATGCACGTGCTAAGGATTAAGCAGAAAAGAAAATCGATTTCCTTCTCATCACTCCTATCATGATCGCAGAGGAAGATATTCTCACTCATATACATTTATTTGTATATTTATATACATACACACACGTACATATACGGTGTACACAGATATACATTTATATATACATATGTTTAGTATATAAATATGTATATGAATACAGATATATATCATATATGTATGTATGCATATATATACACACACGCCCGCCCGCGTATATATACATATATATATACGCATATATATACAGGTCTACGTCCCGGTCAATGTGCCCTTTGGCAAATGTTCTCCCTA
>NW_020872807.1:300826-305826 GCF_003789085.1 Penaeus vannamei | reverse complement strand
ATTTATATGGATCTAAATTTACATATGAATTATATTAGTTTGTATATAGATGTATGTGTATGTATATAAATAAATAGGATTGGAAACTGTAAGTAAACACATATGAATAGAAGTATAAATATGTATAAATACATATAAACAACATATATACATATACATAGAAAAGGTATGAGTATGAATATCTTCACAGTGCAAGAGAAGTAGTTATTTCTGACGAAGATGTAATCGAAACCGTACTAAGATCTTCATTTTCATTCATACTTTTTCTACAAATGCATATGTACAGTTCACATAAGCAAATATATATATTAATAATCATGTTCAGAAATAACAAAGACAAGAGAAAGGAAAAACGTTTAGATCACCCCAGGAGAGGGCTGGCTGACCCAAGGATAACCTTTCACTCTAATTATTCGCTTCCTGAAATGCTCAATTCTTTTCTAATTGTTCATTTTCCACACTCCATTTCCCTTTGTGTTTTGCAACAATATGGATATTTCATATAGTGTAAAACGAACTCTAAACACGGAGGAACATTTAAATGATCTATGAATCAAAATGAATTACTCCCACGGTTCGGTTGTGCTGGGGGGGGGGGGGAGCGGAAAGGCGAGGGAGGAACGACACTGCTCCATATATAAAGACGCCCATCATCACGGTCGCTACAGTTCAGACGCGCCGAGAGCTGAGAGTGCAAGCATGGCTCTACGATACCTGGTGAGTTGCCATTATGTTCTGAGATACATTTACTCGCCCATATGAGTACTGGTGTGGGTGCGTTCATTAGCGCGCACACGAAATACCAGGTACATTATGGATGCAAGCATCATCAATATGGATTCATCTTACCATATTCTGTTTTTTTTTCTTCAGATTTCGCTGTCTTTGGCGGTCGCCGTTCTGGCCGACCAGACCTCACACGTCAGCATCAGTCTCGGCGGTGCTCCTGCTGTCACCATCACAGTTCCTCTCACCACGCAAGCCCTTCATACCACCATCAACCTACCTACCACACTCAGCCTTCCTACCATCCACAACCTTCCTACCACCCTGCTCCCGCTTATCACCCACAGCCTTCCTATGAGCATCAACACGAGCCTGCTGTGCCAGAATGTGCTGCCAACACAACCAAAGCTTGGTGCCTCGAGGACGACCACTATCCCACCTACGAGATCAAACACGCAGCAGAGTACCACTACGAGAAGCTCCTCTCCCTCTATGCTGACGTAGCCGACCTCAACACCGAGCTGTCTGTCGACCGACCAAACACCCTGGAGGAGGAAACTTACTTGTGCCCATCAGAGACCGCTTACGTCAGGCCCCTTCGTGCCCTGAAACCGAGGGAAAATGGCGTGTGGTTGTCAACAATATCGATGCCCATTATCAGACTCTCACTCAGACTACACGCATCGAAGAGTGTCTCAGTTCCGCCGATGCATGTCCCTCTGGTGCCTGAGTGCTACGAGTCCAAGTGTCTGCAGAAGTCCGTCTACCACCGCTTCCTTGTCTACGACTCCTATGATCAGTACTTCCCCTTCGCCATCGAGACCTTCAAGCTTCCCGCCAGCTGTGCTTGTCTCTTGGGCGCCTACACCATCGACCATTAGTCACCAAACACCTGATCTCAAGCCAAATTAGGGGGGAAATGAATTGAACATGTTTAGCAAACGCGAGACACATCGTTCATGTCGGCAGAAACGATGATAACTGATTGCAAAGAACATCGAATCCCCTCGCTTTAAAAAAAGAACATGAAAATAAATATTATTTTACGTAATCTACATTTCAATTTCCCTCTATATGCCTATTTGTATCATCATATGTTTATTTTTTATTGGCATTGTTTTGATTTATGAATTTGATAATAGAAGTCTATTTAGGATTCATTTAAAGTTCTCTTCTGTTAGAAATAGCTTTTGCATTGACAATCTACAAACAACAGGTGATATAAGCACGTGCTAAGGAACAAGCAGAAAAAAAAATTTTCCTTCATCACTCTATCATGAACGCAGAGGAAGATATTCTCACTTATATATGCACATATTTATGTATTTATATACTTACACATACATATATGATATATATAAATATATGTATACAAGTATATAACATATATCTATATTAAACATATAATATATATGTATATATGCATATATATATATATATATATATATATATATATATATATATACATATATATATATACATACACATATATATACTTTTCTGGTGGCCAGGGGTGCTTCATACCAGTTGGTCATAAGACCAATATTCTGATAATATACACCTCGGGCACGTGTCCACCGCCGATTGCCCTATGACGGTTCTCCTTCCCCTTGAACTTGACCTTGAACTTGATGAGAGTTTTTCCTCATTCACTCCGATCGAACTACTCCAAAATGCAGACTCGCTTTATGACACTTAATAGCTCCTACACAGTCATCGTGTTTGTGTTTTTCCTAAGGATGATACTGGGGGAGGATGGGGAGGGTGGAGTGGGTGCATGTGGTCAGCACACGCGACCAATTAGCCTCACAGGCAGCCAGATTTAAAACTGATCGCTCAGTCATTCACGCGTGTAGCCTACCAAGGAGTCCAGCTCATTTCTCTTCCGGAAAGTATCGGTATGTACACACCTTCCACAACAGAAAATGGGCACTGACCGCACGTATATACGTACATTATATACATATATACATACATACATATATATATATATATATATGTATATACATATATATATATATATATATATATATATATATATATATATATATATATATACACACACACACACACACACACACACACACACACACACACACACACACATCTAGGTAGGGAGATAAGTGTAGATATAGATAGGTACATATTAATATATTCTTTATCTTAATTTACACATGGAATCATAGATTGATAGATAGCATGCATATATAAATATTCATATCACTGTGCGAATATATGTGTGTGTGTGTGTGTGTGTGTGTGTGTGTGTGTGTGTGTGTGTGTGTGTGTGCGTATGTATAGATGAATAAACATATAAATGGGGCCAAAAAAAAAAAATCTATATATACTTTTTTGTTTGTTTGCACACCCACACATATACGCATATATATTCGTATATACAAATGTATATAATATAGATGTGTATATAGATGCACATATGTGTGTATGTGTATACATATACATATAAGCATATATATGTATATAATCATTCGTATATATAAATATATGAAGTATAGATTTTTTCCTAGTTGCATATGTATGTGGATGTATCTTTATGCATACATATTTGTATATAAATATATAGATTTAAACACATAGCTATATGTATATGTATATGCGATTTGTGTTATGTATAACTGTATGCATATATGTTTATATAGATATGAATATGTTTATGCACGTGTATATATATTTATATCATACATGCAATACATTCGTATACATATCTGCATGCAGTGGAAATATTTATATGTACCCATAGAAACACCCACGCCTTCACTCTTCCATACACTCATATGCGTATATAAGTTTATATGCAAATATGTTTTTATGCCTTTGTGAATCTGACTGCATGTGTATGCCTTGGCCACCTCTCCTTTCAGGAAAGAGGATGTGGGGATACTTCACGTGTTTGTGCTATCGGAAAGTAATAGCGACAGTTAGGACACGACGCACTTTCACGCTTTTCTAACCTTGGCGTCACGCATATTCGTAGTGCGTGGGCGTGGCCAACGCATACGACGCCGTATATAAGCTCGATAATAACGAATGGGCAACAGTAGAAGCGATTCTCGTATCTATCTGCTCGTTTCATCATGGCTCTTATGTTGGTACGTTGGGACAATAATGCCAGTTAAAGCTTTCTTCAAAGTACTGTTTGAAGAGTTTGGTTCATTCGAAATGTGTATTTTATTTTAATGTTATTCTTTGCTTTCCAGTCGGTCGTTCTGGCATGCGCCGGAGTAGTTCTGGGCTCCGTCCACCCTCCAGCATATGGACATCACCCACAGCCTGCTTACGCTCATCATGCGCCTGCCTATGGTCATCATGCACCTGCTTACGGCCACAAGCATGCCTATGAGCACGCTTACTGCGACCCAAGTGTGGCCCCCGCATGCGCTGACAACTCCACTCTCTCCTACTGCTTGGAAGACGCTGAGTATCCCGAGTACGAGATCAAGGCTGCCATCACTGCCGATCACCTCTTCGCCAAGAAGTACGCTGACGTCGCCGACCAGTCTGCTGACGACCTGGTAGACATGATTACCAAGGACCAGGAGGAGGCCTTCGACTACTCTTACTACACTGGGGCCTCCACTGGGGACTCTCCCTACGATGCCACCCACTGGGCTGGTCCTGAGGGTTACATCTGTCCCTCCGAAGTGGTGTATGCCATGCCCAAGCGTGCCCAGAATGTGGAAGGCAAGTGGCGCGTCATTGTCAACGACGTTCACTATTACAGCCAGACTGCCCGCCTCGAGACTTGTCTGTTCCCAGAGGCTGCTTGCCGCGCCCTTGCTCCTTGCTACCAGAGCCACTGCACCCAGAAGTCAGTGTACCACCGACTCCTCTCCTACGACCCATGTGACCCCTACAGGGGCCTCTTCATCGACATCTACAAGATGCCTTCAGCCTGCTCGTGTCACCTTCCCGCCTAATATGTCACCACAACGCTTCTCAACGAATCGCCTCTTCATGCACTAACACTCCATGGCCACCACAGAGCCAAGTCTTGCCAGGAACCGAAGGGACGCTTCCGCCGCTGCTCCTCCCCATTTCAATTTCCTTTTCATTTCATCCATGTAAACGAAAGATGCGAGAATCCAATGTGATATATTTTATAAACAAAATTGTTTAGCATATTTATATGGCTTCTTACTCCTTGACACCTGTTATTTGCTGATTATGTTCTTAATCATTGGAACAGAAAGTAATAATGATCACTGTACAATCTGCAGTGACGATAGTTATCATTGCGATGATTAATATATTAA
>NW_020872807.1:288326-298326 GCF_003789085.1 Penaeus vannamei | reverse complement strand
TAATGTTCAAAAGCAACGATCTTCGTGATCAAACGCAGGACAGAGAAAGGAAACGTCTTGATCCCCCCGAGAGCGGGCTGGCTGGCCCAAGGATACCTTTCACTCCAATTATTCGATTCCAGAAATGCTAAATCAAAACTTATTTTCTTATCGCTTGTATTCCATTCATTTTCCCTTTGCGATTTCCTACCATACGGATAATATATGTAGAATAAAGAAACTAAAAATACATGGGAACATCTACATGATCTATGAACGAAAATGAAATTACTCCTACGGTTCGGTTGTGCTGCTGGGGGAGGAGGGGGAGGGGAGGAGGGACACTGCTACCTATATAAAGACGCCCATCATCACGGTCGCTACAGTTCGAAGGCACCGAGAGCTGAGAGCGCAAGCATGGCTTTCCGATACTTGGTGAGTTCATGTGTTTCAAATTACAGTAACAGATATATGCATACTATATACATTCACACGTATGTGTTCTGTGGGTGTGTTGATACGGGCACACACGAAATACCAGGTATTTAAAGGACACAAGTTTCATTGATATGCACGAATCTTACATCTTACCATATTCTGAATTTCAGATTTCACTGTGTTTGGCGGTCGCAGTTCTGGCCGACCAGACCTCACACGTCAGCATCAGTCTCGGCGGTGCTCCTGCTGTCAGCCATCACAGTTCCTCTCACCACGCAAGCCCTTCATACCACCATCAACCTACCTACCACACTCAGCCTTCCTACCATCCACAACCTTCCTACCATCCTGCTCCCGCTTATCACCCACAGCCTTCCTATGAGCATCAACACGAGCCTGCTGTGCCAGAATGTGCTGCCAACACAACCAAAGCTTGGTGCCTCGAGGACGACCACTATCCCACCTACGAGATCAAACACGCAGCAGAGTACCACTACGAGAAGCTCCTCTCCCTCTATGCTGACGTAGCCGACCTCAACACCGAGCTGTCTGTCGACCGACCAAACACCCTGGAGGAGGAAACTTACTTGTGCCCATCAGAGACCGCTTACGTCAGGCCCCTTCGTGCCCTGAACACCGAGGGAAAATGGCGTGTCGTTGTCAACAATATCGATGCCCATTATCAGACTCTCACTCAGACTACACGCATCGAAGAGTGTCTCAGTTCCGCCGATGCATGTCCTCTGGTGCCTGAGTGCTACGAGTCCAAGTGTCTGCAGAAGTCCGTCTACCACCGCTTCCTTGTCTACGACTCCTATGATCAGTACTTCCCCTTCGCCATCGAGACCTTCAAGCTTCCCGCCAGCTGTGCTTGTCTCTTGGGCGCCTACACCATCGACCATTAGTCACCAAACACCTGATCTCAAGCCAAATTAACTTAGCATGAATTCAACAATTCAACATCTTTAGCGTCCTGGAAACAGAAGTCCAAGGGATGGAAAGTCGAAAAATGCATGAAAGCAGAGTTCTAGCATCTTGCTGTGGCAGTGCCAACAGTAATGATGACAAATTTCAAATTATAACAAAGTCTCCACTCGCCTGAAATATGAAAATAAATATTTTACCTATTTCAGATTTTAATTTACCTACCAATATATATATATATATATATATATATATATATGAATTAATTAGGCACATAATTGATATTTGTTTAATTAAGCATCGTTTTGAGTTTGATATTCATTAGAAAAAATACATATTTGTTTTCAAATATCTTTTCAACCTGACGGTCTACGAACAACTGAATTATGCATATGAGAAACAGTAAGCAGAAAAAACGATTTTCATTTTCTCCAGCCATATGATCTCAATGGAAGCTAGGGCGTGTGTGGGTAGGTATTATATGTAATATGTGTTCTGTTGTGTATGTGCATATATATATATATATATATATATATATATATATATATATATATATATATAATATATATATATATATATATATATATATATATTCGCTAGTAAAATACTTTATCTTAATAAGTTTATTACTTTTCTCGGGGTTTTTCGTAGAGCCTGCTATGCGACTGAGGCTAGCACACGGCCATACCATGCTACCAAAATCCCGAACACACGCACGGACACTAAACACACGGAGCTTTTAGTCTATTCTCCCACTTTTTAATACCAGTTATCTATAACTATCAAAAGTGATATTTCGGTTGCAGAGATCCTTAATCTGCTGTTGACAAAGCTTGTCAGACAACAGTTTACACAGGTTCCGCCGCTTAAAATAAGACCTGCCCACAAGTACACGCTCTGAGGATATATATATATAATGCGTGTGTGTGTGTGTGTACTTGCGTGTAAATGTGTATATATGTAGGCAGAGATGTGTGTATACGTGTGGGCCATATGTATATATACAAATACATGTTTATATATATAAATACATATATAAATATACATATACATCCATATATATATATATATATATATATATATATATATATATATATATATATATATATATATGCAAGTGAGAATCTTTAAATGAATATATACATGTTTCCGTATAAGAATATATATGTATACAAGCATATATACATATTAAACGATACATGTGTATATAATAGGTATAGATACATTTACGAATACCCATATCATTGTGTGTATGCATATGCGTGTGTGCTTGTGTGTTCGTCTGTGTGTATTATATACATATATAGAAAGATTAACAGATAAACAGATACACACGGACACGCATATATATATATATATATATATATATATATATATATATATATATATATATATATATATATATATATATATATATATATATATATATATATACTCATATATGCACACACACAAACACACTGTAATATTTATGTCATCTAAATGTATAAACTCGCCTTTCTTCATATATAATTTCCTATATACCTTTTACACATATACCCTATACAATTATACTAGTCCACACATACGAAGCCTTCTGAGCAACACATCACCTGATGCGACATTCCATATGTCTTCCAACTTATGACGTTGCAATGTTTACACAAACATTTTTTCCTCTCTCTTCGTCTCGCTTCTTATATGCACGATTACCTTACCAACTTCTCAATCAAATCTGTATAAAAGTGGGTCGCCTGCGAGCGACAGTTCAGACAGCCATAGCAACCTGGTCGGACCGAACCCCTGTTCACCAGCTGTATCTCTCCAGCAAATAAAACCTGTTGTAAGTTACCAGGATGTCTTCTGATCCTACACTACTACCAAGATCACCTGTTCCTGCCAGATACGACTGTCTGCACTCTGTGACACGGCACGTTGCACACACACATATACACATAATTATACACATATATGCACATGTATATATATGTGTGTTTATACATATGTATACGTGTTTGTACGTTCGTCTATAATATATATAGCGATTACATATGCGTATGTTTAAACATACATATATACATACATATATGTGTGCGTATGCTGATAGATACACAACATACATATACACACATGTGCACACCCATTCACACACACAAACATATATCCCCAATCATACTCTGCATTTCGTGTGTATGCATACACAACTGTATGGGTATATACTCTCAAGTATATATTTACACATACATATATATGTATTAATACATGTATGTGTTTATATACGTATATATGTCATATATATAAACATACGTATATGTATGTGTGTGTGACTGAGTATGTGTGTGTGTACATGTGTATATATACATAAATAAATAAATATATATATATACATATTTTTATGTATGTTACACATGTAATATACAAATATATGTGCATGGAATGTGAACCTATTTATAGCACAAACGAACACCCACATACATGCATAAAAATTGCATTTGCCTTTAAAAATGTTTTACCAATTTTTATCTTCCAGGATAGAGGTGAAGGTAATACGTACTCAAGGTAGAAATCAGTTCATGTCTCCGTACTGCCTGGAATTAATGGCGACAGAGTAAATGATGCACTTTCACGCCTTTCTAACCTTGGCGTCGCGCATCTTCGTAGTGCGTGGGCGTGGCCAACGCATACGACGCCGTATATAAACTCGATAATAACGAATGGGCAACAGTAGAAGCGATTCTCGTATCTATCTGCTCGTTTCATCATGGCTCTTACGTTGGTAGGTTGTGAATATTCTGCCAGTTAAAGCTGTCTTAAATTTGCTGTGTGAAGTTTGGTTCTTACGAACTGTGTATTTTATTTAATGTTAATCTTTGCTTTCCAGTCGGTCGTTCTGGCATGCGCCGGAGTAGTTCTGGGCTCCGTCCACCCTCCAGCATATGGACATCACCCACAGCCTGCTTACGGTCATCATGCACCTGCTTACGGCCACAAGCATGCCTATGAGCACGCTTACTGCGACCCAAGTGTGGCCCCCGCATGCGCTGACAACTCCACTCTCTCCTACTGCTTGGAAGACGCTGAGTATCCCGAGTACGAGATCAAGGCTGCCATCACTGCCGATCACCTCTTCGCCAAGAAGTACGCTGACGTCGCCGACCAGTCTGCTGACGACCTGGTAGACATGATTACCAAGGACCAGGAGGAGGCCTTCGACTACTCTTACTACACTGGGGCCTCCACTGGGGACTCTCCCTACGATGCCACCCACTGGGCTGGTCCTGAGGGTTACATCTGTCCCTCCGAAGTGGTGTATGCCATGCCCAAGCGTGCCCAGAATGTGGAAGGCAAGTGGCGCGTCATTGTCAACGACGTTCACTATTACAGCCAGACTGCCCGCCTCGAGACTTGTCTGTTCCCAGAGGCTGCTTGCCGCGCCCTTGCTCCTTGCTACCAGAGCCACTGCACCCAGAAGTCAGTGTACCACCGACTCCTCTCCTACGACCCATGTGACCCCTACAGGGGCCTCTTCATCGACATCTACAAGATGCCATCTGCCTGCTCATGCCACCTTCCCGCCTAACACGCCACCACAACGCTTCTCAACGAATCGCCTCTTCACACACTAACACTCCATGGCCACCATGGACCACCGACAACCCCTGTAAGCCCTTCAAGCGGGAGAACACCCACGTGACTGGAGAACTGCTTTCTTCACGTAACACCAATAGTCATGCCAGGAACCGAAGGGACGCTCCCACCGCTGCTCTCTCGTTCTCTTCAGCCATGTAAAGCGAGTCCATTGTAATATTTTTATAAACAAATCATTTTTGAACATATCTCTATGATTTCTTACTCCTGCACATGTTAATTGCTATTGATTTTAATAACCATTACAAACAGAAAAAAATAATAATTATAACAAATAGTTGCAGTGAAGATTATTACAATTATGATGATTATGATAAAAGCATTAATAGCAATAATAATCTTAAAAGATGCATAATATTGATGAAAATGATAATTCTTATCGCAAGAATGAGAGCTAGAAGACAAAGAACAATAACAAAATAATAATAATAGAAGTTATATAAATAGTAATAAGGAATAATGACATGGTTCATATTAATAAATAATATTGATAAAAAAGATACATAATGGTTATGATGTTGACGAAAGTGATCTTTGCATAAAGTTGATAATTTAAAAAATAGCAATAACATTAATGAAAATAAAAATAATAATTTCGCTTTTACGAAATTAAAAAAGGTACAAATATACATATGTATATATACATGTTTATATACATATATCAGTATTTTGATAATATAAGGGATGTTAACAATCATCATTCTCGTTATGATTCTCCTATTGTCTCAGTAAGAAAAACAAAATTTTGTGAATATATGAGAAATATGAATAGCTAAAGATGGTTGAGATACCGAAATGGGAGCCACCAACACTGGTAAAGGGAATTAGTTGAAGTACAGAATGAGTTCACTACTAGAATTGAACAATGAACCTATCCGTACTTCCTAAGCAATTCGTAACTGTTTTCAAACTCCAGTGATGAGTGTCTTTTTAAACCACAAAGTCATTGGAATGCAAAGATGTATAGTGCTATAAAGGAATATTTTTTTTCTCTCTCACTTAAGTTTAGTTAATATATTGATTTGCACTTATACACCCACCCACCTTCGAACACATCACACGCATACACGTGTGTGTATAATATATATATAATATATAATATATATATATATATATATATATATATATGTGTGTGTGTGTGTGTGTGTGTGTATATGTATGTATGTACATATATTCATTATACACACACGCGCGCACACAAACACACACATATGTGTATATATATCTATATATGTGTGTTGTGTATACATATACATAGATATATATACACATATATGTATATGTAGATATACAGTATATGTATACATATACATACATGTGTATATATACACATATGTATATAGATATATACATATATATAAGTATATAAATGTGTGGGTGCATGTATATGCACACACACACACACACACAAATATAAATGTGTGTGTGCGTGTGTATACATACATATGCACTTATATATGTATATGCATACATATATATACAATATATATTTATATATATATGTATATATATGCATATGTATATTTGTAAAAGAATATTTGTTTATATACATATATATGAATTTACATTTCTCTCTATATACATAGAGACATACATATGCATATTCATAAGCATATATATATATATTGTATTATAAATGTATATAACACACATAAATATATGTGTGTGTGTGTTTACGTGTGTATGTGTGTATCAACTGTATACTTACATAACTATATATACATGTTAATGTTTGAATATTGAATACATACGTATATACATACATTTATATGGATCTAAATTTACATATGAATTATATTAGTTTGTATATAGATGTATGTGTATGTATATAAATAAATCTGATTGGAAACTGTAAGTAAACACATATGAATAGAAGTATAAATATGTATATATACATATAAACAACATATATACATATACATAGAAAAGGTATGAGTATGAATATCTTCACAGTGCAAGAGAAGTAGTTATTTCTGACGAAGATGTAATCGAAACCGTACTAAGATCTTCATTTTCATTCATACTTTTTCTACAAATGCATATGTACAGTTCACATAAGCAAACATATATATTGATAATCATGTTCAGAAATAACAAAGACAAGAGAAAGGAAAAACGTTTAGATCACCCCAGGAGAGGGCTGGCTGGCCCAAGGATACCTTTCACTCTAATTATTCGCTTCCTGAAATACTCAATTCTTTTCTAATTGTTCATATTCCACACTCCATTTCCCTTTGTGTTTTGCAACAATATGGGTATTTCATATAGTGTAAAACGAACTCTAAACACGGAGGAACATTTAAATGATCTATGAATCAAAATGAAATTACTCTCACGGTTCGGTTGTGCTGGGGGGGGGGATAGGGGCGAGGGGAGGAACGACACTGCTTAGTATATAAAGGCGCCCATCATCACGGTCGCTACAGTTCAGACGCGCCGAGAGCTGAGAGTGCAAGCATGGCTCTACGATACCTGGTGAGTTGCCATTATGTTCTGAGATACATTTACTCGCCCATATGAGTACTGGTGTGGGTGCGTTCATTAGCCACGAAATACCAGGTATATTATGGATGCAAGCATCATCAATATGATTAATCTTACCATATTCTTTTTTTTCAGATTTCGCTTTCTTTGGCGGTCGCCGTTCTGGCCGACCAGACCTCACACGTCAGCATCAGTCTCGGCGGTGCTCCTGCTGTCACCCATCATAGTTCCTCTCACCACGGAAGCCCTTCATACCACCATCAACCTACCTACCACACTCAGCCTTCCTACCATCCACAACCTTCCTACCACCCTGCTCCCGCTTATCACCCACAGCCTTCCTATGAGCATCAACACGAGCCTGCTGTGCCAGAATGTGCTGCCAACACAACCAAAGCTTGGTGCCTCGAGGACGACCACTATCCCACCTACGAGATCAAACACGCAGCAGAGTACCACTACGAGAAGCTCCTCTCCCTCTATGCTGACGTAGCCGACCTCAACACCGAGCTGTCTGTCGACCGACCAAACACCCTGGAGGAGGAAACTTACTTGTGCCCATCAGAGACCGCTTACGTCAGGCCCCTTCGTGCCCTGAACACCGAGGGAAAATGGCGTGTCGTTGTCAACAATATCGATGCCCATTATCAGACTCTCACTCAGACTACACGCATCGAAGAGTGTCTCAGTTCCGCCGATGCATGTCCTCTGGTGCCTGAGTGCTACGAGTCCAAGTGTCTGCAGAAGTCCGTCTACCACCGCTTCCTTGTCTACGACTCCTATGATCAGTACTTCCCCTTCGCCATCGAGACCTTCAAGCTTCCCGCCAGCTGTGCTTGTCTCTTGGGCGCCTACACCATCGACCATTAGTCACCAAACACCTGATCTCAAGCCAAATTAGGGGGAAACGAAATTAAATGTTGAGGAAATGCAATTGCAAGAAACATCGTTTGCAAAGGATTGAGTTCCCCGTCTCATGAAGCATGAAAATAAATATCATTTACGTAATTATATTCTAATTTTCCTTCGCATAAGCATATCTTGGAATTCAGGAAGCATTTCTTGTCAGACGTTTGTTTATATTGGCATCGTTTTTATTTCTAACGAGTTTGGAATAGAAGTTTATTTAGGATTCATTTAAAGTTCTTATGCAGTACAAATATCTTTTGCATATGACTATCTACAAAATACAAGTGGTTTATGCACGTGCAAGGGTTTAAGCAGAATACTCGATTTTCATTCTCCACTCGTATTATGATAGTGAGGAAGATATTCTCCCTTATATATACACACACACACATATACATATATCATATGTACAGATTTCCATTTATATATACATGTGTATATGTAGGTATGTATATGTTTACATATATATAATATATGTACTTGTCTCTTGGGCGCCAACACCATCGATCATTAGTCATTAAACACCTTATGTCGAGACACAGGAGGGATGTGTGGAACTTCACATGAATTGAACATATTTTTAACATACATGGCGACACGCCGTCTTTGGAATGACGTGAAGTACGTTTATATGTTTGTATGAATGTGCTTATATATATATATATATATATATATATATATATATATATATATACTTACATATACACACGTGTTTACGTATGTATGTCTATACGACGACGCCCCTCGAAACGAGGTCTGGTTTCATCCCTTTTGCATTCGCAAAATATGAGGAACGTCAGCCAGGCTGGACCAAAGTCTGTATCATTATGTAGTTTCTCACTGTTTATTTAGGATCGTATGGATATAGTCCTTTTCTCTCCCTGATCCCCCTTGTTCTTCTGTGCTTTTGACACGAAAGTAGCCTCCTCTATCCAAAGTATTTTCTGAAGCTGTCCACGTCCTGGTCACAGTGCCCTTTGAGAAATGCACTTTAATCACGTTGCTGCTTGGTCGCCTGAGCTTCGCGTCACGTCCCCATCTACTCGCACAAAACATCTTTCGATGCACTTTCGTATAGCGTAAACATTCCCTGATTCGAAGAGTTTGGAGTCTTCATTCTTCCTTTTTCCGGCTGTCAGGGATGGTTCACACTTCAACTGCCGCCTTAAGACCATAACAAATCTACCGGACACCTTGGGTCCGTGTCCACCGCCGATCCCCTGCGGCAGTTCTCTTTCCCTTGAACTTGGCCTTGAACTTGGCGATGAGGCGGTTGACTGTTACTTCATTCATTCCGGCACTCGATAACTTCTGGAAATTTATTTCATTGGTTTATTTCGAGGCATCAAAGAAAATCAACTCCATTTCCTGCCTAGATGACTTAGAAAGTTAAAACAAAAGCAAAAGGATTTCTACGTTGGTCTGGGCCTTGTTAAGCTGTGCTCTGAGGAAACCCCCGGAATTGGTTTCCCTTGAAAATTTACACAGCTAAGTGATTTCGGAGAGTGGTTAATATACGTTGTGAAATAAATTTGAAAGTGACGTGATCGGTGCCTCAGTATTCTGTCTGGATGCATTTTACGTGTCAACACATCACGGTTTATTATTATTATTATTAATGGTCTTATTGGTCATAAAG
>NW_020872807.1:277766-285266 GCF_003789085.1 Penaeus vannamei | reverse complement strand
GATCATTGCATAAGGTTAAGATTGGAATTATGATAATTATAATGAAGATACTTCTAACACTAAGAAGAACCTATATATAAACACAAACACACACACATACATATACATACACAAATATGTACATCCAAATATGTATATATGCATATATATCAATATTTAGATGACATGAGGGATGCTTACAAGTACCATTTTTCAGACGTTCTCTATAAGAAAAACTACCGTTACAAAATATTGTGGGTGGGACACGAGACAAGAGAAAATCTAAAGCTGGTTAAGGTAACGGAATGGGAACTGACAACATATGTAAAGGAAATTAGATACCCATATTTCCCAAGCAATTTGTAACAGTTTTCCAACTCCAGTGATTGATATGTCTGTTAAACACCACAAAGCTACTGAGATGCATAAAATAAGTGATATAAAACATATAATATATATATATATATATATATATATATATATATATATATATATATATATACATATATTCATAAATATACATATACATATATATGTGAGTGGTTTATTTTCTATAAAGTTTAGTAATTTATATACTGGTTTAGACATATACATTCCATCCACCAACCTTCGAAAACACATCACACATACGTGTGTGTGTGTGTCTGTATACATATACGTATATATATTTTCATAAATATGTAGGTATATGTATATGTACAAATGTATATATATATGTGTGTAAAAAATACATATACGTATATCAAATATATGTATATATACTTATATCATACAGACACATACATATATAAAAACACACACATATATATAGAGAGATATATATTCAAAGTTTTTTTTATATAAATATATATATAAATTAATATTTCTACACACACAATTTATGTGTCTGTGTGTGTGCCTGTGTTAACTGTATACATTCATACTTTCATATATATGTTTATGTGTGCATACTGTATAGATGAATATATGCATACCAATTCATAAATACATGTAGATCTATCTATCTATCTATCTATCTATCTATCTATCTATATATATATATATAATATATATATATATATTATATAATATATATAAATTATGTGTGTATACATAAACGTATATCCATGTTCATAAATATGTAGGTATATGTGTGTATGTACAAATATATGTGTATATGTGTAAAAAATACATATACACATATATGTACATATATCATACACACATACAGATACACACACACACACATATATATGTATATATATATATATATATATATATATATATATATAGAGAGAGAGAGAGAGAGAGAGAGAGAGAGAGAGAGAGAAGAGAGAGAGAGAGAGAGAGAGAGAGATTCAAAGTTTTTATATAAATCTATATATATAAATTGATATTTTTTCACACAATTTATATGTTTGTGTGTGTGCGTGTGTTAACAGCATACATTCATACTTTGATATATATGTTTATGTGTGGATACTGTATAGATGAATATATGTATACCAATTCATAAATACATATATATATATATATATATATATATATATATATATATATATATATATATATATATTATATATATATATATATATATATATATTAATTATGTGTGCTTGTATATAAATATGGATCTGTATATAAATACATAAATGTATATATATATATAATATATATATATATATATATATATATATATATATATATATATATATATATATGTATGTATGTATGTATGTATGTATATATATTTGCCTTTTGGACCGTGTTCACTGCCGTAAATGTAGAAAAGTATGAGAAGGAATATCTTCACAGTACAAGAGAAGTAGGTATTTCTGACAAAGATGTAATCGGAACTAACGCAGCAGATCTTTTGCACTATGAAGATGTTCATTTTCAATCACACATTTTCTAAAAATGAATATGTACTGCACACACAGACACACATATTGATAATTAAGTTCACCATTAATGATCTTCGTGATCAAACGCGCAAGACAGAGAAAGGAAACACGTCTAGATCTCTCCGAAGCGGCTGGCTGGCCCAAGGATACCTTCACCTTAATTATTGGCTTCCAAAAGTGCTCAATTCTTTTCGAATCGTTCATATTCCACGCTGTTTTTCTCTTCATTTTTATTTTTTTTTTTTATTATTTTTTTTTTTATTATTATTTTTTGCTATCATATGTATATTACATGTTGAGCAAAGCAAAATATAAGCACGCAAGAACGTATAAATAATCTATGAATAAAAATGAAATTACTCTCACGGTTCGGTTGTACTGCCGGGGGGGGGGTGGAGGAGGGAGGAGGGATTGCTCCATATATAAAGGCGCCCACCATCACAGTCGCTATAGTTCGAAGGAAGAGGAAGCATGGCTTTACGATACTTGGTGAGTTCCTATTATGTTCTGAGATACAATTACATGCACAGATGAATGTTGATGTGGATGTGTTTAGTGCGTGCAAGAAATACCATGTATATGATGGATGCATATGAACTTATGATTGATATGAACTCATCTTACCATATTCTGTATTGCAGGTTTCGCTGTCTTTGGCGGTCGTGGTTTTGGCCTCCCACCATGCAAGCCCTTCATACCACCATCAACCTACCTACCACACTCAGCCTTCCTACCATCCACAACCTTCCTACCCCTGCTCCCGCTTATCACCCACAGCCTTCCTATGAGCATCAACACGAGCCTGCTGTGCCAGAATGTGCTGCCAACACAACCAAAGCTTGGTGCCTCGAGGACGACCACTATCCCACCTACGAGATCAAACACGCAGCAGAGTACCACTACGAGAAGCTCCTCTCCCTCTATGCTGACGTAGCCGACCTCAACACCGAGCTGTCTGTCGACCGACCAAACACCCTGGAGGAGGAAACTTACTTGTGCCCATCAGAGACCGCTTACGTCAGGCCCCTTCGTGCCCTGAACACCGAGGAAAATGGCGTGTCGTTGTCAACAATATCGATGCCCATTATCAGACTCTCACTCAGACTACACGCATCGAAGAGTGTCTCAGTTCCGCCGATGCATGTCCTCTGGTGCCTGAGTGCTACGAGTCCAAGTGTCTGCAGAAGTCCGTCTACCACCGCTTCCTTGTCTACGACTCCTATGATCAGTACTTCCCCTTCGCCATCGAGACCTTCAAGCTTCCCGCCAGCTGTGCTTGTCTTGGGCGCCTACACCATCGACCATTAGTCACCAAACACCTGATCTCAAGCCACATTAGGGGTAAATGAACTGAACATGTTTAACAAACGCAAGTGCGAGGCACATCTTTCATCGGCAGAAACGATAACTGATTGCAAAGAACATCGAATTCCCCGCCTTAAAGAACATGAAAATAAAAATATCATTTTACGTAATTTATTTTCAATTCCCCTTCGTATAAGCATATCTTTGAATTAAAGAAGCATATCTTATCAAACGTTTATTATTGGCATTGATTTCATTTCTAAGGTTTTATTATAAAAGTTTATTTAGGATTCTTATTTTAGAAAAATCTTTTGTATCTTACCATCTACAAACAACAGGTGATTTATGCACAGAAATAACTCGATTTTCATTCTCATCACTCCTATTATGATATTAGAGGAATATTCTCTGTATATATATATATATATATATATATATATATATATATATATATATATATATATATATATATATACATACACACTCATACATATATAGTATGTACAGATTTCCATTTATATATATACATTTGTATAATGTGTAGATATGTATATGCACACACACACACACACACACACACACACACACACACACACACACATATATATATATATATATATATATATATATATATATATATATATATATATATATATGTTTGTCTCTTGGGCGCTTACACACATCGATCATCAAACACCTGATGTCGAGACACAGGAGTGATGTGCGGAACTTCACGTGAATTGTACAATATTTTAACATACATGGCGACACGTCGTCCTTGGAAATACGTAAAGTACGTAAAAAAAAAAAAAAATAACAATAAAAAAAGTTGCCTTGTGATTTCATCGTGATATCTTGGGGAAAGATAACTGACTGAAAGAGACATGTGAACATCCTCTTCTGAAACGTGAAA
This sequence comes from Penaeus vannamei, assembly GCF_003789085.1. Lineage (NCBI taxonomy): Eukaryota > Metazoa > Arthropoda > Malacostraca > Decapoda > Penaeidae > Penaeus > Penaeus vannamei. The sequence continues at coordinate 281,186 of NW_020872807.1, read as the reverse complement.
ATAAACATATTGTATTTTACATTTCAATCTATCTTTTGATACCAATATCTTTGAATCTACGAATTATGTTACCTATATGTGTTTAGTTTGGCATCGACTTGACATCAGCGTATATAGGATTCATAATATATAATATATATATATATATATATATATATATATATATATATATATATATATATATCTGTTTCCAAGTATCCCTTAAATCTAACATCTTACGAACACGAGCTGAATTATGCACGTGAGAAGGTGAGAGGGAAAAAGACACGACCTCCATTTTCCTTCCATCACAATTTCGATGGAAGACTTCCGCTTATGTTTGAAATATATATATATACACATATGTACGTATATATATGTATGTTATATATACATATATATATACATACATATATATGTGTACCTGTGCAAACCTATACGTAAATATTTATAAATGGATATACGTATATGCATATAGATATGTATATATCAATATATATGTGTGTGTGTATATGATGTATATACCTGTATATGTGGTGTTTGTGCATGCATGCGTGTATGTGTGTTTATATATAATTTTGTTTTTGTGTTATTATATATATATATGTGTGTGTGTGTGTGTATGCATGTGTTCATGTGTATATATACATTATATATACGTGTTTACGTATGTATGTTTCTATACAGATCGACTCCCCTCGAAACGAGGCCTTGTTTCAATCCATTTGGTATTAGCAAAATATGAGGAACGTCAGCCAGGCCGCCATTTCAAAAGACATCCACATACTTTTGACCAAAGTCTATATCATTATGTGGTTTTGATGACATGTTTGGATCGCATATATATAGTCCTTTTCTCTCCCTGATCCCCCTTGTTCCTTCTGTACTTCTGATAGAAAGTAGCTTCCTCTACCCAAAGTATTTTCAGCCGTCCACGTCCTGGTCACAGTGCCCTTTGACAAATGCACTTTAATCATGTTGCTGCTTGGTCGCCTGTGCTTCGCTCACGTCCCCATCTACTCGCACAAAACCTCTTTCGATGCACTTTCGTATAGCGTAAACATTCCCTGATTCGAAGAGTTTGGAGTCTTCATTCTTCATTTTCCGGCTGTCAGGGATGGTTCACACTTCAACTGCCGCCTTAAGACCATAACAAGTCTATCGGACACCTTGGGTCCGTGTCCACCGCCGATCCCCAGCGGCAGTTCTCTTTCCCTTGAACTTGGCCTTGAACTTGGCGATGAGGCGGTTGACTGTTACTTTATTCATTCCGGCACTCGATAACTTCTGGAAATTTATTTCATTGGTTTATTTCGAGGCATCAAAGAAAATCAACTCCATTTCCTGCCTAGATGACTTAGAAAGTTAAATAAAAGCAAAAGGGATTTCTACGTTGGTCTGGGCCTTGTTAAGCTGTGCTCTGAGGAAACCCCCGGAATTGGTTTCCCTTGAAAATTGACACAGCTAAGTGATTTCGGAGAGTGGTTAATATACGTTGTGAAATAAATTTGAAAGTGACGTGATCGGTGCCTCAGTATTCTCTATGGATGCATTTTACGTGTCAACACATCACGGTTTTTTATTATTATTATTAATGGTCTTAATTGGTCCATAAATGCTTGTTATACTCCAAATTTTTCCTTGTCCACAACTAAAAGAAAGGGCAAAAACACAATACATAAGGCTGTGAATGAAACGGTGAATGAGACAATGAATGAATTATGGATTAAAGTTGAGCAGTAAATTACAGATAAGGGGCTTTACCTTAATTAAAGAATTACCTCCACTAAAGATTTGAAAATATCTATGATTATACTACTTTCTTGCGTTGAAGATTCCTCCCTACACACGACTCTCCTTGGCTTATTTCACACTTACCGACCATTCGTATTCAAACACAGACATTACACTTATAATATCGCTCCATTCCTACAATTGTCGACCACTCCATCATATTTCTAAGATATCGCTCCAGACGTTGAATGGGTGCTAGCAGTATCTTTCTTTCCCATATCTAACAAAGTACAGTTTGAAATGCGTTTTGTTACGCAAGCACACGCGACCATGAGCCTACCGGGCAGCCAGATCCCAAACTGATCGCTTTCTTACGTAATTGCGTGAACTGCCAAGGTTTCCAGTTCATTTATCTCAGGAGAATTATCGGACTGTGAAAGGTTACACTGAATTTCCGTCGCTTGAAATGGGACCTGGCTACAGTTACTCGCTCCGATGTGTGTATGTATATGTATGTGTTGTTTTGTGTCTGTGAGTCTATATACATATATATATATATATATATATATATATATATATATATATATATATATATATAATATATACATATATACATATGATATATATATATATTATATATATATATATATATATATATATATATATATATATATATATATATATATATATAATATATATATATACATAAATATGTATATATAGTACATGAAATATACATATATATATATAATATATATATATAATATATATATATATATATATATATTATATATATATATAAACAGTATATACAATATGCATATGAACACATGTCTATATATATATGCATACATATGTAGAGGTACATAAGTATAAATAATATATATCTATGAATATCCATCTTTGTATACACATTTATATATTTGAGGTAGGTAGATGAATAGATAAAGATATATCATATAAATAAATTACATATATGCATACATATATATGTATATGAGAGAATTACTGTTTTAATATGCGTGCATATATTCATATATTATATGTATACATGTGTGTGTGTGTGTGTGTATATATAATATATATATATATATATATATATATATATATATATATATATATATATATATATATATATATATATATAATGCGTGCGTGTCGTGCGTGTTTGTGAATATAGAGGCTTACCTATGCATGCATATATATAAATATATATACACATATATGATGAATATTTTATATATGCGTTTTTATCTAGATTAAAAATACTCTGTATTTTTTGAGTATATATATTATTTTGTGTAATCATACATACATATCTATATACATATCTGTATATACATGAACATTATATACCTATCTACATATATGTCTACATTATACTGTACATGTAAAAGATATACACATGTAAATACAAAGTGTATATATTCATCATATGCGAATCCAGACAAACATCCACATCCTCATCTATACACACGCGTACAAGCACATATATTTATATTATGTTTTTGTGTCTTTCTGAATGTGTGCGCGTGTACATGCGTATATCTTGGCTATTTCTCGCCTTTTTAGAACAGAGGAGAGGAAGAACGCCCCAAGGTAGAGATTAGTTAACGTGTCTATTGTTGGGGAAATAATGCCGACAGAGCCAGAAAACGACGCACTTTCACGCTTCTCTAACCTTTGCGTCGCGCATCTTCGTAGTGC
>NW_020872807.1:255266-257766 GCF_003789085.1 Penaeus vannamei | reverse complement strand
CCCTTCGCCATCGAGACCTTCAAGCTTCCCGCCAGCTGTGCTTGTCTCTTGGGCGCCTACACCATCGACCATTAGTCACCAAACACCTGATCTCAAGCCAAATTAGGGGGGAAATGAATTGAACATGTTTAGCAAACGCGAGACACATCGTTCATGTCGGCAGAAACGATGATAACTGATTAAACGAATTCCCCGCCTTAAGAAACATGAAAATAAATATGTTCCGTAATCTATATTTTAATTTCCCTTCATATAAGCATATATTTGAATTCAGGAAGCATGTCTTTTCAGATATTTTTTTATATTAATTTTAGGATTCATTTAAAGTTCTCGTTTCTATCTACAAAGAACAAGTCATATGTGCACGTGCTAAGAATTAGCAGAAAAAAATCCTCATCACTTCTATATGATCGCAGTGGAAGATATTCTTACTTATATATACATATATATATATATACATATATATATAGATACACCCACATTATATAGTGTATATACACATTATATATTATAATATATAATATATATATATATATATATATATATATATATATATATATATATATATATATATATATATATATACATATACCATATATTATATATACACGCACATATATATGGTCAACGTCCCGGTCAATGTGCCCTTTGACAAATGTCCTTCACCACCTGTACTTTTTGCATGCCGTCATCGCCTTGCAGAAAAGTGTGAACACTCGCTGATTCAGCGGTTTGGGGCTGTTCCCTACCTCTTCTGGTGTGACCAGAGGTGCTTCAGACTCCAACTGGTCTCAAGACCAATATTCTGGTAATGAACACCTCGGGCACGTGTCCACCGCCGATTGTCCTGTGACAGTTTTCCTTCCCCTTGAACTTGGCGATGAGAGGGCTGAATCTTCCTCATTCACTCCGATCCATTTCCTCATTTCTCCAAAACACAGACCCACTTTATGACACTCAATAGCTCCTACAGTCATCGCGGTCTGTGTTCTTCCTGAAGGATGATACTATGGGAGGATGGGGTGGGTGCATGTGGTCAGCACACGTGACCAATTAGCCTCTCAGGTGGCCCGCGCGTAGACTGCAAGGAGTCCACTCATTTCTCTCATGTAAATTATCGGACTTACGAATACATGCAGCCTCCGCAACTAAAATGGGCCCTAACCACGTACCCGCTATAATATGTGTATGTGTGTGTGCGGTGTGGCGTGTATATACCTGTATGTTTATGAGTGTTTGTCTTGAATATACGATGTGTATATATATATATGGATTATGTATATATACATATAGATATGTATATATGCGCATATAAAAACATACATATGAATATCGGCCAGTTTGTTAAACATCGCAATTCGGGATATCCCCACACACTCATAATTTTGTTTGCGGCTAGCCCGAACAGTTCAAATGAATTTGTTAAACGAGCGTAAATTGGGATGGGCCAAGCAAGCGCCATTCACTTTGGGCCCCAAACGTTCGTCGTTTTCGAACAGTTAGTACGCCTGCTCTCCCGTCAGTTGATACAAACAGCGCGCGGTGAGGGCTGCTCAGCGGGAAAAACAAATTCATCTATCGGAGGATCAGAGGGAGAGCATCCTTTCTCTAATAGCTGAGCACAAATCAGCTATCCCGGGGAAAATGCATGATCCTGCTAGTATTACTAAGAAGTAGGAGGCATGGGAGAAGGTCACCGGGAGCTTCAGTGCGCTATATCCTCATCTGTACCCAAGAAAAAAATAAAAATGAAAGATACATGGATAGATAAATACACACCACACAGAGGGAGAGGGGGAGGTGAATGGGAGAGGGTGTGAGTGAGTGAGAGAGAGAGGGGGGAAGGGAGACACAGAGAGGGGGGGAGGGAGACAAAGAGGGGGAGACAGCATGTGTCAACACCAGTATTACGAGAAAAGGCGAATTAAAGCTCAAATGTCGTGATCTGCGGCAAGCAGTGTTGTCGTTTGGCCGATAACACTCTGAAGGGTTGATCGCAGTTTTTCTAAAAAAAAAAAAAAAAAAAAAAAAAAAAAACAATGTATTCCATTTTTTAAAAATTAACAGATTCATTTTAAAGTCGCTTATTAATTTTAAGTTTGTAATTAGCTGCTATATGAAAAACTCACGGAGTATTTTTGATATTTCAAACTTATATTAAAATTAGGGAATGCCTTTAGGGATGGGTAGGCCTGCTCGAGTTTCTCGATCGAGTTCCAATAATATTTCACGTGCCAGGCACAAAACAATTGCGTTGAAATCGTTTAACAAATCAGAATAAGAAGTTAACCCTCAAATAAGCACTGGGTCGGGCCGTCCCTAAATTTAACAAACCGGCCGTAAATATACACATATATATATATATATATATATATATATATATATATATTATATATATATATATATATATATATATATATATATATATATATATATATATACACACACACACACACACACACACACATGTATATACATATATGCATAGATATATAGATAG
>NW_020872807.1:246168-255166 GCF_003789085.1 Penaeus vannamei | reverse complement strand
ACACACACACACACGGCACACACGCACGCACACACACACACACCACACAACAACACATTTAAGAAAAATAAAAGCATACCACCTTATTATTATATTGTCCTTGATATAGTTGAAAACAGTTTGAACCGATAAGATAAAATCACAACAAATAAAAAGCTATTATTGCTACGATGTTAAAAGAATTAACAAAATGCAATAAAAAAAACACACACACACAAATACGTGTGTGTGTGTGGGTGCGTCTGTGTATAATATATGTGTGTGTGCGTGAGCGCGCGCATATATATTTTACTCAGAGAATATTTGTTTATATACAATCATATAAATTCATATATATGTATTATATTATATATGTATATAATGCACACACACGCACACGCGTACACACACACACAGAAACACACATACGCACACAAATATATATATAGATATGTGTGTTTGTGTGTGTGCCAACTGTATACTTACATATATAGGTATGGATGTTTATGTGTGCATACTGTATAAATAAATATACACATATATACATATTGATCTAAATGTATATATGAATTCTGTGAGTTCGTATATATATACATATATATATATATATATATATATATATATATATATAATGTCGTGTATTCAAAATATGTGTGAAAACTGTATATAAACATATATGAAGTGTATATATGCATATATGAGTGCCAATACATATATATAGCATGTATGTATATACAGACACATGTGTAGATCAGACCGTGTTCATTGTGACAGATGTAGAAAAGGTATTAATGAGAAGGAATATCTTCACAGTGCAAGAGAAACAGGTATTTCCGACGAAGATGTAACCGATAAGATATTCATTTTCCTTAAAATTTTACAAATGTATATATACTGTACACATAAACAAACACATATATTGATAATGACATTCGTAATCAAACACACAGGACAGAGAAAGGAAACACGTCTTGATCTCTCCGAGAGCTGGCCGGCCCAAGGATACCTTTCACTCTAATTATTCACTTCCAGAAAATGCTCATTTCTTTTCCACTCTTTCGTATTTCACTCATTTTCCTTTCTCTTTGCTACCATAGCGATAATATATGTAGTATAAAGAAACTACACACACATGGGAGCACTTACATTGATCTACGAATGAAAATGAAATTACTCTCACGGTTCGGTTGTGCTGCTGGGGGAGGAGGGGGAGGGGAGGAGGGATACAGCTACCTATATAAAGACGCCCATCATCACGGTCGCTACAGTTCGAAGGCACCGAGAGCTGAGAGTAGAAGCATGGCTTTCCGATACTTGGTGAGTTCACTATTATATTCTGAGATATATTTACATGCACACATGAGTGTTGGTGTGGTGTTGATTAGTGCGCATACGAAATACTATGTATACAACGGATGCAAGCATCATTAATATGAATTCATCTAAGCATATTGCTTTTTCAGATTTCGCTGTCTTTGGCAGTCGCCGTTCTGGCCGACCAGACCTCACACGTCAGCATCAGTCTCGGCGGTGCTCCTGCTGTCACCCATCACAGTTCCTCTCACCACGCAAGTCCTTCATACCACCATCAACCTACCTACCACACTCAGCCTTCCTACCATCCACAACCTTCCTACCACCCTGCTCCCGCTTATCACCCACAGCCTTCCTATGAGCATCAACACCAGCCTGCTGTGCCAGAATGTGCTGCCAACACAACCAAAGCTTGGTGCCTCGAGGACGACCACTATCCCACCTACGAGATCAAACACGCAGCAGAGTACCACTACGAGAAGCTCCTCTCCCTCTATGCTGACGTAGCCGACCTCAACACCGAGCTGTCTGTCGACCGACCAAACACCCTGGAGGAGGAAACTTACTTGTGCCCATCAGAGACCGCTTACGTCAGGCCCCTTCGTGCCCTGAACACCGAGGGAAAATGGCGTGTCGTTGTCAACAATATCGATGCCCATTATCAGACTCTCACTCAGACTACACGCATCGAAGAGTGTCTCACTTCCGCCGATGCATGTCCTCTGGTGCCTGAGTGCTACGAGTCCAAGTGTCTGCAGAAGTCCGTCTACCACCGCTTCCTTGTCTACGACTCCTATGATCAGTACTTCCCTTCGCCATCGAGACCTTCAAGCTTCCCGCCAGCTGTGCTTGTCTCTTGGGCGCCTACACCATCGACCATTAGTCACCAAACACTTGATCTCAAGCCACATTAGGGGGTAAATGAATGAACATGTTTAGCAAACGCAAGTGCGAGACATCGTTCATCTCGGTAGAAACGATAACTGTTTGCATAGAACATCGAATTCCCCGCCTTATGAAACATGAAAATAAATATTATTTTACGTAATTCATATTTGAATTTCCCTTCGCATATGCATATCTTTGAATTCAGGAAGCATTTATCATCAGATGTTTGTTTATATTGGCATTGTTTTTATTTTTTTAAGAATTTTATAGTAAAAGTCTATTTAGGATTCATTTAAAGTTCTCTTCTACTCGAAAACATCTTTTACATCTGACGATCTAAAAACTAAAATCTAAAAAGATATTCTCACTTCTATATATAAACGCACAAGCATTTATGTTAGATATATATTTATATATATATACACATACATAATACATATATAATTATGTATGTGTATACATATATAGAGAGCATATATGCATACATATGTATACACGCCCGCGTATATATATACATATTTCTATATATATAGACACGCATATATATATATATATATATATATATATATATATAATATATATATATATATATATATATATATATATGTCAATTTCCGTGCCTTTTGACAGATGTCCCTTCACCACTGTACCTTTTACCCTGCCGTCATCGCCTTGCAGAGAACGCTCGCTGATTCAATGGGTTTGAAGCTTTGCTCCTTTCCTTGTCCGGCGCCTAGGGTGCTTCACACTCCAGCTGGTCTCGAGACCAATATACTGGTAATGAACACCTTGGGCACGTGTCCACCGCCGATTGTCCTGTGGCGGTTCTCCTTCCTCTTGAACTTGGCCTTGAACTTGGCGATGAGAGGGTTGAGTTTCTCCTCATTCACTCCGATCCATTTGCTCATTTCTTCAAAGCGAAGACCAAACTTTATGACACTCAATAGCTCCTGTAGTCATCGCGGTCTGTGTTCTTCCTGAAGGATGATAGTGGGGGAGGGTGGGGATGGTGGGGTGGGTGCATGCGGTCAGCACACGTGACCAATTAGCCTCTCAGGCGGCCAGACTTAAAACTGTCATTCGCGCGCGTGGCCTGCCAAGGAGTCCAGCTCATTTTCCTCGTGTAAATTATCGAATATGTGTGTCTTGAATATACGGTATATATGTGGATATATATGTATGCATATATATATATATATATATATATATATATATATATATATATATATATATATATATATATATATATATATATATACGTATATATGCACATATAAACAGAATATATGAATATGAATATATATACATACATTATATATATACATATAGGTAGAGAGATAGATATAGATATTGATATATGTACATATATAAATATATTCTGATATTTATATTTACACACATTCATAGAATCATTGATTGATAGGTAATATGCATATATGAGAAGCCATACCATTGTGTACATGTATATATATGTGTGCATGTGTCTATGTGTATTACCAATAGATGTTTGGATAAAGAAACATAAAAATGGGGTAAAAAACAAAAAAATCTAGATATACTTTTTTTGTGTTTGCAACCCCCACACACACACATATATATATATATATATATATATATATATATATATATATATATATATATATATTATATATATATTCGTATATAAAGATGTATATAATATAGATGTTTATATAGATGTATAAATGTTTGTGCATATATACATACACACACACACACACACACACACACACACACACACACACACACACACACATATATATATATATATATATATATATATATATATATATATGTATATGTATGTATGTATGTATGTATAGAAGTATTCGTATATATAAATATCTTTCGTATAGATTTTCTTATAGTTTATAGTTATGTATGTGGATATACATATATGCATATATATTTGTATATACATATGCAGATTTAAAATACATAGCCATATGTATATATATGCGTTTTCGCTTGTTATGTATGACTGTGTCTGTGTTTATATAGATATGTTTATATATGCATATATGTATATGTACGTGTATATATGTATATTATGCATGCGATACACACATATACATATCTACACACAGTGGAAATATTTATATGTATCCATACAAACACCCACACCCTCACTCTTCCACACACTCATATGCATATAGATGTTCAGATGTTCATATGCAAATATGTTTTTTGCTTTGTGAATCTGATTGTATGTGTATGCCCTGGCCACCTCTCTCCTTCCAGGAAAGAGGATGTGGGGATGGGGCATCCTATGGTAGAAATTAGTTCACGTGTATGTGTTATCGGGAAAGTAATAGCGACAGTTAGGACACGACGCACTTTCACGCTTTTCTAACCTTGGCGTCGCGCATCTTCGTAGTGTGTGGGCGTGGCCAACGCATACGACGCCGTATATAAGCTCGATAATAACGAATGGGCAACAGTAGAAGCGATTCTCGTATCTATCTGCTCGTTTCATCATGGCTCTTACGTTGGTACGTTGGAAATACTGCAGTTAAAGCTGTCTTCATTGTAGTGTGTGAAGATTTTGGTCCTTACAAAATCTTGATTTTGTTCTATGTTATTCTTTGCTTTTCCAGTCGTCGTTCTGGCATGCGCCGGGTCGTTCTGGGCTCCGTCCACCCTCCAGCATATGGACATCACCCACAGCCTGCTTACGCTCATCATGCGCCTGCCTATGGTCATCATGCACCTGCTTACGGCCACAAGCATGCCTATGAGCACGCTTACTGCGACCCAAGTGTGGCCCCCGCATGCGCTGACAACTCCACTCTCTCCTACTGCTTGGAAGACGCTGAGTATCCCGAGTACGAGATCAAGGCTGCCATCACTGCCGATCACCTCTTCGCCAAGAAGTACGCTGACGTCGCCGACCAGTCTGCTGACGACCTGGTAGACATGATTACCAAGGACCAGGAGGAGGCCTTCGACTACTCTTACTACACTGGGGCCTCCACTGGGGACTCTCCCTACGATGCCACCCACTGGGCTGGTCCTGAGGGTTACATCTGTCCCTCCGAAGTGGTGTATGCCATGCCCAAGCGTGCCCAGAATGTGGAAGGCAAGTGGCGCGTCATTGTCAACGACGTTCACTATTACAGCCAGACTGCCCGCCTCGAGACTTGTCTGTTCCCAGAGGCTGCTTGCCGCGCCCTTGCTCCTTGCTACCAGAGCCACTGCACCCAGAAGTCAGTGTACCACCGACTCCTCTCCTACGACCCATGTGACGCCTACAGGGGCCTCTTCATCGACATCTACAAGATGCCATCTGCCTGCTCATGCCACCTTCCCGCCTAACACGCCACCACAACGCTTCTACACGAATCGCCTCTTCACACACAAACACTCCATGGCCACCACAGAGCCACCGAAAAGCCCTGTAAGCCTTTTAAGCGGAGCAGAGCACCCACGTGACTGGAGAACTGCTTTCTTCACGTACCGCCACAAGTCTTGCCAGGAACCGAAGAGACGCTTCCGCCGCTGCTCCTCCCCATTTCAATTTCCTTTTCATTTCATCCATGTAAACAAAAGATGCGAGAATCCAATGTGATATTTTTTATAAACAAAATTGTTTAGCATATTTATATGGCTTCTTACTCCTTGACACCTGTTATATGCTGATTATGTTCTTAATCATTAGAATAGAAAGTAATAATGATCGCTGTACTATCTGCAGTGACGATAGTTATTATTGCGAAGATTAATATAATAATAACAGTCATAGCAATAACAATTTCAAATGGATAACAGTGATATTGACAATTATGATAATTCTTACCATAAGAATTAGAAGACGAAAAACAACAAAATATGAATGACAATAATCATATTGATGAAAAAAGTAATAAGGAGTAATTGTATGGTTTACATTAATAACTAACGATAAGAAAAAGAAAGCATGAAGGCAAAAGCGATAATGACAAAAGTGACGGTCACTGCATAACGTTTAGAAATATATGTTGAAAATAATACTGCTAACAGCAATGAAAATGATTAACGATAATATTTTTCGTTCACACAAAAAAAATAATAATAATGAAATAAAATAAAAATCAATATAAATATATTAAAACCTTCATATGATGGATATTAGCAGTTATTATTCTCTTTATGATTTTCTTAATGTATCTGTAGGAAAATCCAATAAGGAATGGACGATACTGAAATAGGAACCACCAACATATTTAGGAGAAATGAGTTCAGGTACACTGAGTTCAAGCACTACGATAGAAGAGGGAAAGGAATCCGTATTTCCCAAGCAGTGTGTAATAGTTATAACACTCCTGTGACGAATATGACTGTTTATCACCACAAAAACATTAGGATGCGAAAATGTATATTGATATACAGTGTCACATGTAAATTTATGTTTGCCATCTGCCTGTTCATCCCACCTTCCCGCCTAACACGCCATCACAACGCTTCTCAACGAATCGTCTCTTCACACACTAACACTCCATGGCCACCACCCAACCATGTACAACTCCTGATGGCTCTTCAAGCGAAGGAGAACACCCACGTGACTGGAGCACTGCTTTCTTCACGTAGCGCCAGTAGTCATGCCAGGAATCGAAGGGACGCTCCTGCCGCTGCTCTCTCTCTCCTCTTCAATCATGTAAAGTCCATTGTTACATTTTTATAAATAAATCATTGAACATATCTATGATTTTTTTTTTTTTTTTTTTTTTTTACTCCTACACATGTTAACAGTCATTGAAAAAGTAATGATAATTATAGCAATAATTTCAATGAAGATGATAATAGTAATAATAATATAAAAGGAAAATAATAGTATTGATAGTGATAATTCTTATCGTAAGAATAAGAACTAGAAGACAAAGAACAATAACAAAATTATTATGATAATCATGATATTGATGAAAACAGTAATAAGGAATAATGGCGTCCTCTGTACCAGTAACTAAAAAAAATGAAAAAGAAAATGTGATGGTGACGATAGGGATCTCTTCAGAAAGTTGCGAGTTTTAATAATAACAATATCAAATAGGAAATAATACTGATAATAAATTCGTGTTTAAGAAAAATATATACAAATATACGCATTTGTATATAAACGTATGTTTCTATACATATATCAATATTTTGATAACATTGGTATGTTGACAATCGTCATTCTCTTTACTGGGCAACAGTAGAAGCGATTCTCGTATCTATCTGCTCGCTTCATCATGGCTCTTACGTTGGTAGGTTTTGACAAAGTTGCTAGTTAAAACTTTCTTCACTTATACTTAAGATTTTGTTCTAAAGTTAATCTTGCTTTTCCAGTCGGTCGTTCTGGCATGCGCCGGAGTAGTTCTGGGCTCCGTCCACCCTCCAGCATATGGACATCACCCACAGCCTGCTTACGCTCATCATGCGCCTGCCTATGGTCATCATGCACCTGCTTACGGCCACAAGCATGCCTATGAGCACGCTTACTGCGACCCAAGTGTGGCCCCCGCATGCGCTGACAACTCCACTCTCTCCTACTGCTTGGAAGACGCTGAGTATCCCGAGTACGAGATCAAGGCTGCCATCACTGCCGATCACCTCTTCGCCAAGAAGTACGCTGACGTCGCCGACCAGTCTGCTGACGACCTGGTAGACATGATTACCAAGGACCAGGAGGAGGCCTTCGACTACTCTTACTACACTGGGGCCTCCACTGGGGACTCTCCCTACGATGCCACCCACTGGGCTGGTCCTGAGGGTTACATCTGTCCCTCCGAAGTGTGTATGCCATGCCCAAGCGTGCCCAGAATGTGGAAGGCAAGTGGCGCGTCATTGTCAACGACGTTCACTATTACAGCCAGACTGCCCGCCTCGAGACTTGTCTGTTCCCAGAGGCTGCTTGCCGCGCGCCTTGCTCCTTGCTACCAGAGCCACTGCACCCAGAAGTCAGTGTACCACCGACTCCTCTCCTACGACCCATGTGACCCCTACAGGGGCCTCTTCATCGACATCTACAAGATGCCATCTGCCTGCTCATGCCACCTTCCCGCCTAACACGCCACCACAACGCTTCTACACGAATCGCCTCTTCACACACAAACACTCCATGGCCACCACAGAGCCACCGAAAAGCCCTGTAAGCCTTTTAAGCGGAGCAGAACACCCACGTGACACCAAACTGGTTTTCCTGCAACTGGATTTCCAACGTGACTTGCCACGTACCGCCAGTCTTGCCAGGAACCGAAGGGACGCTTCCACCGCTGCTCCTCCCCATTTCAATTTCCTTTTCATTTCATCCATGTAAACAAAAGATGCGAGAATCCAATGTGATATTTTTTTATAAACAAAATTGTTTAGCATATTTATATGGCTTCTTACTCCTTGACACCTGTTATATGCTGATTATGTTCTTAATCATTAGAATAGAAAGTAATAATGATCACTATACTATCTGCAGTGACGATAGTTATTATTACGATGATTAATATAATAATAACAGCCATAGCAATAACAATTTCAAATGGATAGCAATGATATTAACAATAATGATAATTCTTATCATAAGAATTAGAAGACGAAAAACAACAAAATATGAATGACAATAATCATATTGATGAAAAAAAATTAATAAGGAGTAATGGTATTGTTTACATTAATAACTAACAATTAGAAAAAAAAAGAAAATATGAAGGCAAAAGCGACAATGACAAAAGTGATGGTCACTGCATAAGGTTTAGAAATATATGTTGAAAATACTACTGCTAACAATAAAGAAAATGATTAACGATAATATTTTTCGTTCACAATAATAATAATAATAATAAAATAA
>NW_020872807.1:233565-236065 GCF_003789085.1 Penaeus vannamei | reverse complement strand
AATATACGTATTTGTATATATACGTATGTTTCTATACATATATCAATATTTTGATAACATTGGTATGTTGACAATCGTCATTCTCTTTATGATTTTCTTACTAACTCTGTAAAACCAGTACTCACAAAATTTTGTGAGTACATGAAAAAAGTAAATACCTAAGGTTGTTAAGGTACCAAAATGGGAGCCACCAACATATGTAAATTGAATTAGTTCAAGTACAAAATGAGTTCAAACACTGCATTTGGATAGTGAAAGATATCCGTGTTCCCAAGTAGTTCGTAAGTTTTCAAACTCCAGTGATGAATATGTCTGTTAAACCACAGTCATCGGAATATCTAGTACTATCTAGTACATATTATATATATATATATATATATATATATAATATATATATATATATATATATATATATATATATATATATATATATATATATATATATATACTTTTTTAAGTTTAGTTATTAATATATTGATTTGCACCTAAACACCGCCCACCTTCGAAGACATCACCAGCATACACGTGTTTGCATGTAAGTATATATAATATATATATATATATTATATATATATATATATATATATATGTATATGTATATATATATATATATATATATATATATTTATTTATTTATTGCACACACATATGAATCATACACACACACACATAGATATATATATATTATATATATATATATATATATATATATATATATATATATATATATATATATATTATATATGTATGCATATAATGCATGTGCATATATATATATATATATATATATATATATATATATATATATATATATATATATATATATATATATATATATATATATATATATGTGTATATATACATATGTATATATATACATATACATATTCATATGTATGCATATATATAAGTATGTGTGTATATGTACATTTAGTCACATATGTATGTGCATATGTGTGTGTGTACGGATGTATACATATATTTATGCATATATGCATATTTACACAAAGAATATTTGATAACATTTATATGAATTCTTATTTCTAAACGTATACATATACACATCTGTGTATATATATCCATGAGGATTTATATATTGTATTATATATGTATATAAAACACACACATCTACATCTATATGTGTGTGTATGAGTATGTGTGTGTGTGTTTATGTATGTATCAACTGTATACTTACATTTATACATATACATTTTTATGTGTGCAGTTGTACAAATACATATATACATACATATGGATCTAAATGTATGTATGAATTATGTGAGCTTGTACACATATTGATGTGTATGTATATAAATATGCGTGGAAATTGTATATGTATAATTATATATGCACAACATATAGATATGTATATATATATAATTTTCCTTAAAACATTTTTTACAAATGTATATCTACTGTACACACAAAGAAACGCCTATATTGCAAATAATGTTCACGAATAATGCTGAGAGAAAAAGGAAACACGCCTTGATCTCCAAGGCGGGCTGGCTGGCCCAAGGATACCTTTCACCTAATTATTTGCTTCCAGAAATGCTCAATTATTATTCTAATTGTTCGTATTCCACACTCCATTTCCCTTTGTGTTTTGCTACAGTATGGATATTTCATAGTGTAAAACAACTCTAAATACCCAGGAACGTTTATATGATCTATGAATAAAAATGAAATTCCTTTCACGGTTCGATTGTGCTGCGGGGGGAGGAGGGGGAGGGGAGGAGGGATACAGCTCCCTATATAAAGACGCCCATCATCACGGTCGCTACAGTTCGAGAACTGAGACTAGAAGCATGGCTTTCCGATACTTGGTGAGTTCCTATTATGTTCTGAGACAAATTTACATGCACAGACGAATGTTGGTGTGGGTGTGCTAATTAGTTCACACACGAAATACCTTGTATACAGTGGATGCAAGCATCATCAAAGTGAACTAATTTTACCATATTCTGTATTGCAGGTTTCGCTGTCTTTGGCGGTCGCTGTTCTCTCCACCACGCAAGCCCTTCATACCACCATCAACCTACCTACCACACTCAGCCTTCCTACCATCCACAACCTTCCTACCACCCTGCTCCCGCTTATCACCCACAGCCTTCCTATGAGCATCAACACGAGCCTGCTGTGCCAGAATGTGCTGCCAACACAACCAAAGCTTGGTGCCTCGAGGACGACCACTATCCCACCTACGAGATCAAACACGCAGCAGAGTACCACTACGAGAAGCTCCTCTCCCTCTATGCTGACGTAGCCGACCTCAACACCGAGCTGTCTGTCGACCGACCAAACACCCTGGAGGAGGAAACTTACTTGTGCCCATCAGAGACCGCTTACGTCAGGCCCCTTCGTGCCCTGAACACCGAGGGAAAATGGCGTGTCGTTGTCAACAATATCGATGCCCATTATCAGACTCTCACTCAGACTACACGCATCGAAGAGTGTCTCAGTTCCGCCGATGCATGTCCTCTGGTGCCTGAGTGCTACG
>NW_020872807.1:223565-226065 GCF_003789085.1 Penaeus vannamei | reverse complement strand
TGCATGTCCTCTGGTGCCTGAGTGCTACGAGTCCAAGTGTCTGCAGAAGTCCGTCTACCACCGCTTCCTTGTCTACGACTCCTATGATCAGTACTTCCCCTTCGCCATCGAGACCTTCAAGCTTCCCGCCACCTGTGCTTGTCTCTTGGGCGCCTACACCATCGACCATTAGTCACCGAACACCTGATCTCAAGCCACATTAGTGGGTAAATGAACTGAACATGTTTAACAAACGCAAGTGCGAGGCACATCTTTCATCGGCAGAAACGATAACTGATTGCAAAGAACACCGAATTCCCCGCCTTAAAGAACATGAAAATAAAATATCATTTTACGTAATTTATTTTTCAATTCCCCTTCGTATAAGCATATCTTTGAATTAAAGAAGCATATCTTATCAAACGTTTATCTATATTGGCATTGATTTCATTTCTAAGGGTTTTATTATAAAAGTTTATTTAGGATTCTTATTTTTAGAAAAAATCTTTTGTATCTTACCATCTACAAACAACAGGTGATTTATGCACAGAAATAACTCGATTTTCATTCTCATCACTCCTATTATGATATTAGAGGAAAATATTCTCTGTTATATATACATTATATATATATATATATATATAATATATATATATATATATATATATAATATATATATATATATATATACATACACACTCATACATATAGTATGTACAGATTTCCATTTTATATAACATTTGTATAATGTGTAGATATGTATATGTTCACACACACACAACACACACACACACACACACACACACACACACACACCACAATATATATATAATATATATATATATATATATATATATATATATATATATATGTTTGTCTCTTGGGCGCTTACACACATCGATCATCAAACACCTGATGTCGAGACACAGGAGTGATGTGCGGAACTTCACGTGAATTGTACAATATTTTAACATACATGGCGACACGTCGTCCTTGGAAATACGTAAAGTACGTAAAAAAAAAAAAAATAACAATAAAAAAAGTTGCCTTGTGATTTCATCGTGATATCTTGGGAAAAATAACTGACTGAAAGAGACATGTGAACATCCTCTTCTGAAACGTGAAAATAAACATATTGTATTTTACATTTCAATCTATCTTTTGATACCAATATCTTTGAATCTACGAATTATGTTACCTATATGTGTTTAGTTTGGCATCGACTTGACATCAGCGTATAGGATTCATAATATATTATATATATATATATATATATATAATATTATATATATATATATATATATATATATCTGTTTCCAAGTATCCCTTAAATCTAACATCTTACGAACACGAGCTGAATTATGCACGTGAGAAGGTGAGAGGGAAAAAGACACGACCTCCATTTTCCTTCCATCACAATTTCGATGGAAGACTTCCGCTTATGTTTGAATATATATATATATACACATATGTACGTATATATATGTATGTTTATATATACATATATATATACATACATATATATGTGTACCTGTGCAAACCTATACGTAAATATTTATAAATGGATATACGTATATGCATATAGATATGTATATATCAATATATATGTGTGTGTATATGATGTATATACCTGTATATGTGTGTTGTGTGCATGCATGCGTGTATGTGTGTTTATATATAATTTTGTATTTTTGTGTTTATATATATATATATGTGTGTGTGTGTGTGTATGCATGTGTTCATGTATGTATATATACATTATATATACGTGTTTACGTATGTATGTTTCTATACAGATCGACTCCCCTCGAAACGAGGCCTTGTTTCAATCCATTTGGTATTAGCAAAATATGAGGAACGTCAGCCAGGCCGCCATTTCAAAAGACATCCACATACTTTTGACCAAAGTCTATATCATTATGTGGTTTTGATGACATGTTTGGATCGCATATATATAGTCCTTTTCTCTCCCTGATCCCCCTTGTTCCTTCTGTACTTCTGATAGAAAGTAGCTTCCTCTACCCAAAGTATTTTCAGCCGTCCACGTCCTGGTCACAGTGCCCTTTGACAAATGCACTTTAATCATGTTGCTGCTTGGTCGCCTGTGCTTCGCTACACGTCCCCATCTACTCGCACAAAACCTCTTTCGATGCACTTTCGTATAGCGTAAACATTCCCTGATTCGAAGAGTTTGGAGTCTTCATTCTTCATTTTTCCGGCTGTCAGGGATGGTTCACACTTCAACTGCCGCCTTAAGACCATAACGAGTCTATCGGACACCTTGGGTCCGTGTCCACCGCCGATCCCCAGCGGCAGTTCTCTTTCCCTTGAACTTGGCCTTGAACTTGGCGATGAGGCGGTTGACTGTTACTTTATTCATTCCGGCACTCGATAACTTCTGGAAATTTATTTCATTGGTTTATTTCGAGGCATCAAGAAAATCAACTCCATTTCCTGCCTAGATGACTTAGAAAGTTAAATAAAAGCAAAAGGGATTTCTACGTTGTCTGGGCCCTTGTTA
>NW_020872807.1:217811-223465 GCF_003789085.1 Penaeus vannamei | reverse complement strand
ACATAAGCAACACATATATTGATATCATCGCTTCAGAAATAACAAAGACAGGAGAAAGGAAAAACGTTTAGATCACCCCAGAGAGGGCTGGCTGACCCAAGGATACCTTTCACTCTAATTATTCGCTTCCTGAAATACTCAATTCTTTTCTAATTGTTCATATTCCACACTCCATTTCCCTTTGTGTTTTGCAACAATATGGATATTTCATATAGTGTAAAACGAACTCTAAACACGGAGGAACATTTAAATGATCTATGAATCAAAATGAAATTACTCCCACGTTCGGTTGTGCTGGGGGGGGGGGGAGCGGAAGAGGCGAGGGAGGAACGACACTGCTCAGTATATAAAGACGCCCATCATCACGGTCGCCACAGTTCGAACGCTCCAAGAGCTGAGAGTGCAAGCATGGCTCTACGATACCTGGTGAGTTGCCATTATGTTCTGAGATACATTTACTCGCCATATGTACTGGTGTGGGTGCGTTCATTAGCGCGCACACGAAATACCAGGTATATTATGGATGCAAGCATCATCAATATGGATTAATCTTACCATATTCTGTTTTTTTTCAGATTTCGCTTTCTTTGGCGGTCGCCGTTCTGGCCGACCAGACCTCACACGTCAGCATCAGTCTCGGCGGTGCTCCTGCTGTCACCATCACAGTTCCTCTCACCACGGAAGCCCTTCATACCACCATCAACCTACCTACCACACTCAGCCTTCCTACCATCCACAACCTTCCTACCACCCTGCTCCCGCTTATCACCACAGCCTTCCTATGAGCATCAACACGAGCCTGCTGTGCCAGAATGTGCTGCCAACACAACCAAAGCTTGGTGCCTCGAGGACGACCACTATCCCACCTACGAGATCAAACACGCAGCAGAGTACCACTACGAGAAGCTCCTCTCCCTCTATGCTGACGTAGCCGACCTCAACACCGAGCTGTCTGTCGACCGACCAAACACCCTGGAGGAGGAAACTTACTTGTGCCCATCAGAGACCGCTTACGTCAGGCCCCTTCGTGCCCTGAACACCGAGGGAAAATGGCGTGTCGTTGTCAACAATATCGATGCCCATTATCAGACTCTCACTCAGACTACACGCATCGAAGAGTGTCTCAGTTCCGCCGATGCATGTCCTCTGGTGCCTGAGTGCTACGAGTCCAAGTGTCTGCAGAAGTCCGTCTACCACCGCTTCCTTGTCTACGACTCCTATGATCAGTACTTCCCCTTCGCCATCGAGACCTTCAAGCTTCCCGCCAGCTGTGCTTGTCTCTTGGGCGCCTACACCATCGACCATTAGTCACCAAACACCTGATCTCAAGCCAAATTAGGGGGAAACGAAATGAACATGTTGAGGAAAATGCAATTGCAAACGCATCGTTTGCAAAGGACGTTGAGTTCCCCCGTCTCATGAAACATGAAAATAAATATTTTACGTAATCTATATTCTAATTTTCCTTCGCATAAGCATATCTTGGAATTCAGGAAGCATTTCTTGTCAGACGTTTGTTTATATTGGCATCGTTTTTATTTCTAACGAGTTTGGAATAGAAGTTTATTTAGGATTCATTTAAAGTTCTTATGCAGTACAAAATATCTTTTGCATATGACTATCTACAAAATACAAGTGATTTATGCACGTGCAAGGGTTTAAGCAGAATACTCGATTTTCATTCTCCACTCGTATTATGATAGTAGAGTAGATACTCACACATATATATACATACACATACATATATCATATGTACAGGTTTTCATTTATATATACATGTGCATGTGTAGGTATGTATATGTTTACATATATATAATATATGTGCTTGTCTCTTGGGCGTCTACACCATCGATCATTAGTCATTAAACACCTGATGTCGAGACACAGGAGGGATGTGTGGAACTTCACATGAATTTAACAATATTTTAACATACATGGCGACACGCCGTCTTTGGAATGACGTGAAGTTCGTATATATGTTTGTATGAATGTGCTTATATATATATATATATATATATATATATATATATATATATATATATATAACGTGTTTACGTATGCATGTCTGTACGACGACGCCCTCGAAACGAGGTCTGGTTTCATCCCTTTTGCATTAGCAAAATATGAGGAACGTCAGCCAGGCTGGACCAAAGTCTGTATCATTATGTAGTTCTCACTGTTTATTTAGGATCGCATGGATATAGTCATTTTCTCTCCCTGATCCCCCTTGTTCCTTCTGTGCTTTTGACACAGAAAGTAGCCGCCTTAAGATCATAACAAATCTATCGGACACCTTGGGTCCGTGTCCACCGCCGATCCCCTGCGGCAGTTCTCTTTCCTTGAACTTGGCCTTGAACTTGGCGATGAGGCGGTTGACTGTTACTTCATTCATTCCGGCACTCGATAACTTCTGGAAATTCATTTCATTGGTTTATTTCGAGGCATCAGAGAAAACCAACTCCATTTCCTGCCTAGATGACTTAGAAAGTTAAAACAAAGCAAAGGGATTTACGTTGGTCTGGGCCTTGTTAAGCTGTGCTCCGAGGAAACCCCCGGAATTGGTTTCCCTTGAAAATTTACACAGCTAAGTGATTTCGGAGAGTGGTTAATATACGTTGTGAAATAAATTTGAAAGTGACGTGATCGGTGCCTCAGTATTCTGTCTGGATGCGGATGCATTTTACGTGTCAACACATCACGGTTTTTTATTATTATTATTATTAATGGTCTTCATTGGTCCATAAATGCTTAATGTTATACTCCATATTTTTTCTTGTCCACAACTAAAAGGAAAGGGACAGAAACACAATACATAAGGCTGTGAATGAAACGGTGAATGAGACAATGAATGAATTATGGATTAAAGTTGAGCAGTAAATTACCGAATGAGGGGCTTTACCTTAATTAAAGAATTACCTCCACTAAAGAGATTTGAAAATATCTATGATTATACTACTTTCTTGCAGTGAAGATCCCTCCCTACACACGACTCTCCTTTGCTTATTTCACACTTACCGACCATTCGTATTCAACACATACATTACACTTATAATATCACCCAATTCCTACAATTGTCGACCACTCCATCATATTAATAGGATATCGCTCCCAGACGTTGAATGGGTCCTAGCATTACGTTCCTTTCCCATATCTAACAAAGTACAGTTTGAAATGCGTTTTGTTACGCAAGCACACACGACCATGAGCCTCCCGGGCAGCCAGATCCAAAACTGATCGCTTTCTTACGTAATTGCGTGAACTGCCAAGGTTTCCAGTTCATTCATCTCAGGAGAATTATCGGACTGTGAGAAGGAAACACTGAATTTCCGTCGCTTGAAATGGGACCTGGCTACAGTTACTCGCTCCGATGTGTGTAAGTATATGTATGTGTTCTTGTTTTTGTCTGTGAGTCTGTCATATATATGTATATATATACATACATATATATATATATATATATATATATATATATATATATATATATATATATATATATATATATATATATATATATATATATATATATATATATATATATATATATATATATATATACATATATATATTATATATGTATATATAGTATAAATATAATATGAATATATATATGTACATATAAGTATACAATATGCATATGAACATATGTCTATATATACGTAGACATATTTAGAGGTACATAAGTTGAAAGATAAATATTATATATCTATGAATATCCATCTTAGTACACACATTTATATAGATAAGATATATCATATAATAAATTATATATATGCATACATTTATACATATAGAGAATTACTGTTATATATGTGTGCATATGTTCATATATTGTATATGTATACATGATATATATATATATATATATATATATATATATATATATATATATATATATATATATATATATATATATATATATATATATATATATATATATATATATATATATATATATATATATATATATATATATTCATGTGAATATATTTATATATTATGTGTATATACATTCATATATATATACATATCTGTACATACATGAGTATTTATATACATACCTGTCTAAAGTATACTGCACATGTAACAGATATACACATATATAAATACAAAGTGTATATATTCATTATATGCGAATCCAGACAAACATCCACATCTTCATCTATACACACACAGGCACATATATTCATATATGTATGTTTTTGTCTCTTCCTGAATATGTGCGCGTGTAAATGTGTATATCTAAGCTACTTCTCGCCTTTTAGAACAGAGGAGAGGGAAGAACGCCCCAAGGTAGAGATTAGTTAACGTGTCTATATTGTTGGGGAAATAATGCCGACAGAGCCAGAAAACGACGCACTTTCACGCTTTTCTAACCTTGGCGCAGCGCATCTTCGTAGTGCGTGGGCGTGGCCAACGCATACGACGCCGTATATAAACTCGGTAATAACGAATGGGCAACAGTAGAAGCGATTCTCGTATCTATCTGCTCGTTTCATCATGGCTCTTACATTGGTAGGTTATGAACATTCTACAGTTAAAACTGTGTTCACTGTAATATCTGAAGATTTTGGTCCTTACAAAATGTTGATTTTTTCTAATGTTAATCTTTGCTTTCCAGTCGGTCGTTCTGGCATGCGCCGGAGTAGTTCTGGGCTCCGTCCACCCTCCAGCATATGGACATCACCCACAGCCTGCTTACGCTCATCATGCGCCTGCCTATGGTCATCATGCACCTGCTTACGGCCACAAGCATGCCTATGAGCACGCTTACTGCGACCCAAGTGTGGCCCCCGCATGCGCTGACAACTCCACTCTCTCCTACTGCTTGGAAGACGCTGAGTATCCCGAGTACGAGATCAAGGCTGCCATCACTGCCGATCACCTCTTCGCCAAGAAGTACGCTGACGTCGCCGACCAGTCTGCTGACGACCTGGTAGACATGATTACCAAGGACCAGGAGGAGGCCTTCGACTACTCTTACTACACTGGGGCCTCCACTGGGGACTCTCCCTACGATGCCACCACTGGGCTGGTCCTGAGGGTTACATCTGTCCCTCCGAAGTGGTGTATGCCATGCCCAAGCGTGCCCAGAATGTGGAAGGCAAGTGGCGCGTCATTGTCAACGACGTTCACTATTACAGCCAGACTGCCCGCCTCGAGACTTGTCTGTTCCCAGAGGCTGCTTGCCGCGCCCTTGCTCCTTGCTACCAGAGCCACTGCACCCAGAAGTCAGTGTACCACCGACTCCTCTCCTACGACCCATGTGACCCCTACAGGGGCCTCTTCATCGACATCTACAAGATGCCATCTGCCTGCTCATGCCACCTTCCCGCCTAACACGCCACCACAACGCTTCTCAACGAATCGCTCTTCACACACTAACACCATGGCCACCATGGAACCACGACAACCCCTGTAAGCCTTCAAGCGGAGAACACCCACGTGACTGGAGAACTGCTTTCTTCACGTACCGCCACAACCAGCTGAAGGGACGCTTCCGCCGCTCCTCCCCATTTCAATTTCCTTTTCATCTATGTAAACGAAAGATGCGAGAATCCAATGTGATATTTTTTATAAACATAATTGTTTAGCATATCTATATGATTTCTTACTCCTTGACACCTGTTATTTGCTGATTATGTTCTTAATCATTA
>NW_020872807.1:207811-215311 GCF_003789085.1 Penaeus vannamei | reverse complement strand
ATTTTCTTATCGCTTGTACTCCATTCATTTTCCCTTTGCGATTTCCTACCATACGGATAATATATGTAGAATAAAGAAACTAAAAATACATGGGAACATCTACATGATCTATGAACGAAAATGAAATTACTTCTACGGTTCGATTGTGCTGCTGGGGGAGGAGGGGGGGAGGAGGAGGGACACTGCTACCTATATAAAGGCGCCCATCATCACGGTCGCTACAGTTCGAAGACACCGAGAGCTGAGACGCAAGCATGGCTTTCCGATACTTGGTGAGTTCACATGATGTTTCAAGTTACAGTTTCAGATACATGCACACATATGTGTTGGTGTGGACGGTACGTGGCACATGAAATACCAGGTATATAATGGGCACAGGTTTCATCGACATGCACACATCTTACCATATTCTGTGTTGCAGATTTCGTTGTCTTTGGCGGTCGCAGTTCTGGCCGACCAGCATCAGTCTCGGTGGTGCTCCTGCTGTCAGCCATCACAGTTCCTCTCACCACGCAAGCCCTTCATACCACCATCAACCTACCTACCACACTCAGCCTTCCTACCATCCACAGCCTTCCTACCACCCTGCTCCCGCTTATCACCCACAGCCTTCCTATGAGCATCAACACGAGCCTGCTGTGCCAGAATGTGCTGCCAACACAACCAAAGCTTGGTGCCTCGAGGACGACCACTATCCCACCTACGAGATCAAACACGCAGCAGAGTACCACTACGAGAAGCTCCTCTCCCTCTATGCTGACGTAGCCGACCTCAACACCGAGCTGTCTGTCGACCGACCAAACACCCTGGAGGAGGAAACTTACTTGTGCCCATCAGAGACCGCTTACGTCAGGCCCCTTCGTGCCCTGAACACCGAGGGAAAATGGCGTGTCGTTGTCAACAATATCGATGCCCATTATCAGACTCTCACTCAGACTACACGCATCGAAGAGTGTCTCACTTCCGCCGATGCATGTCCTCTGGTGCCTGAGTGCTACGAGTCCAAGTGTCTGCAGAAGTCCGTCTACCACCGCTTCCTTGTCTACGACTCTATGATCAGTACTTCCCCTTCGCCATCGAGACCTTCAAGCTTCCCGCCAGCTGTGCTTGTCTCTTGGGCGCCTACACCATCGACCATTAGTCACCAAACACTTGATCTCAAGCCACATTAGGGGGTAAATGAATGAACATGTTTAGCAAACGCAAGTGCGAGACATCGTTCATCTCGGTAGAAACGATAACTGTTTGCATAGAACATCGAATTCCCCGCCTTATGAAACATGAAAATAAATATTATTTTACGTAATTCATATTTGAATTTCCCTTCGCATATGCATATCTTTGAATTCAGGAAGCATTTATCATCAGATGTTTGTTTATATTGGCATTGTTTTATTTTTTTAAGAATTTTATAGTAAAAGTCTATTTAGGATTCATTTAAAGTTCTCTTCTACTCGAAAACATCTTTTACATCTGACGATCTAAAAACTAAAATCTAAAAAGATATTCTCACTTCTATATATAAACGCACAAGCATTTATGTTAGATATATATTTATATATATATACACATACATAAATACATATATAATTATGTATGTGTATACATATATAGAGAGCATATATGCATACATATGTATACACGCCCGCGTATATATATACATATTTCTATATATAGACACGCATATATATATATATATATATATATTATATATATATATATATATATATATATTATATATATATATATATATATATATATATGTCAATTTCCGTGCCTTTTGACAGATGTCCTTCACCACTGTACCTTTTACCCTGCCGTCATCGCCTTGCAGAGAACGCTCGCTGATTCAATGGGTTTGAAGCTTTGCTCCTTTCCTTGTCCGGCGCCTAGGGTGCTTCACACTCCAGCTGGTCTCGAGACCAATATACTGGTAATGAACACCTTGGGCACGTGTCCACCGCCGATTGTCCTGTGGCGGTTCTCCTTCCTCTTGAACTTGGCCTTGAACTTGGCGATGAGAGGGTTGAGTTTCTCCTCATTCACTCCGATCCATTTGCTCATTTCTTCAAAGCGAAGACCAAACTTTATGACACTCAATAGCTCCTGTAGTCATCGCGGTCTGTGTTCTTCCTGAAGGATGATACTGGGGGAGGGTGGGGATGGTGGGGTGGGTGCATGCGGTCAGCACACGTGACCAATTAGCCTCTCAGGCGGCCAGACTTAAAACTGTCATTCGCGCGCGTGCCTGCCAAGGAGTCCAGCTCATTTTCCTCGTGTAAATTATCGGAATATGTGTGTCTTGAATATACGGTATATATGTGGATATATATGTATGCATATATATATATATATATATATATATAATATATATATATATATATATATATATATATATATATATATATATATGCACATATAACAGAATATATGAATATGAATATATATACATACATTATATATATACATATAGGTAGAGAGATAGATATAGATATTGATATATGTACATATATAATATATTCTGATATTTATATTTACACACATTCATAGAATCATTGATTGATAGGTAATATGCATATATGAGAAGCCATACCATTGTGTACATGTATATATATGTGTGCATGTGTCTATGTGTATTACCAATAGATGTTTGGATAAAGAAACATAAAAATGGGGTAAAAAAAAAAAAAAAATCTAGATATACTTTTTTTTGTGTTTGCAACCCCCCCCCATATATATATATATATATAATATATATATATATATATATATATATATATATATATATATATATATTCGTATATACAGATGTATATAATATAGATGTTTATATAGATGTATAAATGTTTGTGCATATATACATACACACACACACACACACACACACACACACACACACACACACACACACATATATATATATATATATATATATATATATATATATATATATATATATGTATGTATGTATGTATGTATAGAAGTATTCGTATATATAAATCTTTCGTATAGATTTTCTTATAGTTTATAGTTATGTATGTGGATATACATATATGCATATATATTTGTATATACATATGCAGATTTAAATACATAGCCATATGTATATATATGCGTTTTCGCTTGTTATGTATGACTGTGTCTGTGTTTATATAGATATGTTTATATATGCATATATGTATATGTACGTGTATATATGTATATTATGCATGCGATACACACATACATATCTACACACAGTGGAAATATTTATATGTATCCATACAAACACCCACACCCTCACTCTTCCACACACTCATATGCATATAGATGTTCAGATGTTCATATGCAAATATGTTTTTTGCCTTTGTGAATCTGATTGTATGTGTATGCCCTGGCCACCTCTCTCCTTCCAGGAAAGAGGATGTGGGGATGGGGCATCCTATGGTAGAAATTAGTTCACGTGTTTGTGTTATCGGGAAAGTAATAGCGACAGTTAGGACACGACGCACTTTCACGCTTTTCTAACCTTGGCGTCGCGCATCTTCGTAGTGTGTGGGCGTGGCCAACGCATACGACGCCGTATATAAGCTCGATAATAACGAATGGGCAACAGTAGAAGCGATTCTCGTATCTATCTGCTCGTTTCATCATGGCTCTTACGTTGGTACGTTGGATAATACTGACAGTTAAAGCTGTCTTCATGTAGTGTGTGAAGATTTTGGTCCTTACAAAATCTTGATTTTGTTCTATTCTTTGTTTTCCAGTCAGTCGTTCTGGCATGCGCCGGGGTTGTTCTGGGCTCCGTCCACCCTCCAGCATATGGACATCACCCACAGCCTGCTTACGCTCATCATGCGCCTGCCTATGGTCATCATGCACCTGCTTACGGCCACAAGCATGCCTATGAGCACGCTTACTGCGACCCAAGTGTGGCCCCCGCATGCGCTGACAACTCCACTCTCTCCTACTGCTTGGAAGACGCTGAGTATCCCGAGTACGAGATCAAGGCTGCCATCACTGCCGATCACCTCTTCGCCAAGAAGTACGCTGACGTCGCCGACCAGTCTGCTGACGACCTGGTAGACATGATTACCAAGGACCAGGAGGAGGCCTTCGACTACTCTTACTACACTGGGGCCTCCACTGGGGACTCTTCCTACGATGCCACCCACTGGGCTGGTCCTGAGGGTTACATCTGTCCCTCCGAAGTGGTGTATGCCATGCCCAAGCGTGCCCAGAATGTGGAAGGCAAGTGGCGCGTCATTGTCAACGACGTTCACTATTACAGCCAGACTGCCCGCCTCGAGACTTGTCTGTTCCCAGAGGCTGCTTGCCGCGCCCTTGCTCCTTGCTACCAGAGCCACTGCACCCAGAAGTCAGTGTACCACCGACTCTCTCCTACGACCCATGTGACCCCTACAGGGGCCTCTTCATCGACATCTACAAGATGCATCTGCCTGCTCATGCCACCTTCCCGCCTAACACGCCACCACAACGCTTCTACACGAATCGCCTCTTCACACACAAACGCTCAATGGCTACCACAATGGCTATTTCCCAAGCAGTGTGTAATAGTTATAACACTCCTGTGACGAATATGACTGTTTATCACCACAAAAACATTAGGATGCGAAAATGTATATTGATATACAGTGTCACATGTAAATTTATGTTTGCCATCTGCCTGTTCATCCCACCTTCCCGCCTAACACGCCATCACAACGCTTCTCAACGAATCGCCTCTTCACACACTAACACTCCATGGCCACCACCCAACCATGTACAACTCCTGATGGCTCTTCAAGCGAAGGAGAACACCCACGTGACTGGAGCACTGCTTTCTTCACGTAGCGCCTGTAGTTATGCCAGGAACCGAAGGGACACTCCTGCCGCTGCTCTCTCTCTCCTCTTCAATCATGTAAAGTCCATTGTTACATTTTTATAAACAAATCATTGATCATATCTATGATTTTTTTTTTTTTTTTACTCCTACACATGTTAACAGTCATTGAAAAAGTAATAATAATTATAGCAATAATTTCAATGAAGATGATAATTGTAATAATAACATAAAAGGAAAATAATAGTATTGATAGTGATAATTCTTATCGTAAGAATAAGGACTAGAAGACAAAGAACAATAACAAAATTATTATGATAATCATGATATTGATGAAAACAGTAATATGGAATAATGGCGTCCTTTGTACCAGTAACTAAAAAAAAAAAAAAAAAAAATGTGATGGTGACGATAGGGATCTTTTCAGAAAGTTGCGAGTTTTAATAATAACAATATCAAATAGGAAAATAATACTGATAATAAATTCGTGTTTAAGAAAAAAATACTAATATACGTATTTGTATATATACGTATGTTTCTATACATATATCAATATTTTGATAACATTGGTATGTTGACAATCGTCATTCTCTTTATGATTTTCTTACTAACTCTGTAAAACCAGTACTCACAAAATTTTGTGAGTACATGAAAAAAGTAAATACCTAAGGTTGTTAAGGTATCAAAATGGGAGCCAGCAACATATGTAAATTGAATTAGTTCAAGTACAAAATGAGTTCAAACACTGCATTTGGATAGTGAAAGATATCCGTGTTCCCAAGTAGTTCGTAAGTTTTCAAACTCCAGTGATGAATATGTCTGTTAAACCACAGTCATCGGAATATCTAGTACTATCTAGTACTGTAAAAGAATATATATATATATATATATATATATATATATATATATATATATATATATATATATATATATATATATACATATATATATATATATATATATATATATATATATATATATATATATATATATATGTTTTTTTTTTTTTGTTTTTTTTTTTAAGTTTAGTTATTAATATATTGATTTGCACCTAAACACCCGCCCACCTTCGAAGACATCACCAGCATACACGTGTTTGCGTGTGTATGTAAGTATATATATATATATATATATATATATATATATATATATATATATATATATATATATATATATGTATATATATATATATAATATATATACACACACATATGAATCATACACACACACACATAGATATATATATATATATATATATATATATTATATATATATATATATATATATATATATATATATTCATATATGTATGCATATACCTTTGTGTGCGTGTGTTTGTGCATGTGCATGCATATATATATATATATATATATATATATATATATATATATATATATATATATATATATATATATATATATATATATATATATATATGTGTATATACATATGTATATATATACATATCATATTCATATGTATGCATATATATAAGTATGTGTGTATATGTACATTTAGTCACATATGTATGTGCATATGTGTGTGTGTACGGATGTATACATATATTTATGCATATATGCATATTTACAAAGAAATTTTGATAACATTTATATGAATTCTTATTTCTAAACGTATACATATACACATCTGTGTATATATATCCATGAGGATTTATATATTGTATTATATATGTATATAAAACACACACATCTACATCTATATGTGTGTGTATGAGTATGTGTGTGTGTGTTTATGTATGTATCAACTGTATACTTACATTTATACATATACATTTTTATGTGTGCAGTTGTACAAATACATATATACATACATATGGATCTAAATGTATGTATGAATTATGTGAGCTTGTACACATATTGATGTGTATGTATATAAATATGCGTGGAAATTGTATATGTATAATTATATATGCACAACATATAGATATGTAATATAATTAAATTTTCCTTAAAACATTTTTTACAAATGTATATCTACTGTACACACAAAGAAACGCCTATATTGCAAATAATGTTCACGAATAATGCTGAGAGAAAAAGGAAACACGCCTTGATCTCTCCAAGGCGGGCTGGCTGGCCCAAGGATACCTTTCACTCTAATTATTTGCTTCCAGAAATGTTCAATATTATTCTAATTGTTCGTATTCCACACTCCATTTCCCTTTGTGTTTTGCTACAGTATGGATATTTCATAGTGTAAAACAACTCTAAATACCAGGAACGTTTATATGATCTATGAATAAAATGAAATTCCTTTCACGGTTCGATTGTGCTGCGGGGGGAGGAGGGGGAGGGGAGGAGGGATACAGCTCCCTATATAAAGACGCCCATCATCACGGTCGCTACAGTTCGAGAACTGAGACTAGAAGCATGGCTTTCCGATACTTGGTGAGTTCCTATTATGTTCTGAGACAAATTTACATGCATAGACGAGTGTTAGTGTGGGTGTGCTAATTAGTTCGCACACGAAATACCTTGTATACAGTGGATGCAAGCATCATCAAAGTGAACTAATTTTACCGTATTCTGTATTGCAGGTTTCGCTGTCTTTGGCGGTCGCTGTTCTGGCCTCCCACCACGCAAGCCCTTCATACCACCATCAACTACCTACCACACTCAGCCTTCCTACCATCCACAACCTTCCTACCACCCTGCTCC
>NW_020872807.1:197811-202811 GCF_003789085.1 Penaeus vannamei | reverse complement strand
AATTATAAATGAAGATACTTCTAACACTAAGAAGAACCTATATATAAACACAAACACACACACATACATATACATACACAAATATGTACATCCAAATATGTATATATGCATATATATCAATATTTAGATGACATGAGGGATGCTTACAAGTACCATTTTTCAGACGTTCTCTATAAGAAAAACTACCGTTACAAAATATTGTGGGTGGGACACGAGACAAGAGAAAATCTAAAGCTGGTTAAGGTAACGGAATGGGAACTGACAACATATGTAAAGGAAATTAGATACCCATATTTCCCAAGCAATTTGTAACAGTTTTCCAACTCCAGTGATTGATATGTCTGTTAAACACCACAAAGCTACTGAGATGCATAAAAGTATAGTGATAAAACATATAAATATATATATATATATATATATATATATATATATATATATATATATATATATATATACATATATTCATAAATATACATATACATATATAT
This sequence comes from Penaeus vannamei, assembly GCF_003789085.1. Taxonomy (NCBI): domain Eukaryota; kingdom Metazoa; phylum Arthropoda; class Malacostraca; order Decapoda; family Penaeidae; genus Penaeus; species Penaeus vannamei. The sequence continues at coordinate 202,323 of NW_020872807.1, read as the reverse complement.
GTGAGTGGTTTATTTTCTATAAAGTTTAGTAATTTATATACTGGTTTAGACATATACATTCCATCCACCAACCTTCGAAAACACATCACACATACGTGTGTGTGTGTGTCTGTATACATATACGTATATATATTTTCATAAATATGTAGGTATATGTATATGTACAAATGTATATATATATGTGTGTAAAAAATACATATACGTATATCAAATATATGTATATATACTTATATCATACAGACACATACATATATAAAAACACACACATATATATAGAGAGATATATTCAAAGTTTTTTTAAATAAATATATATAAATTAATATTTTTACACACACAATTTATGTGTCTGTGTGTGTGCCTGTGTTAACTGTATACATTCATACTTTCATATATATGTTTATGTGTGCATACTGTATAGATGAATATATGCATACCAATTCATAAATACATGTAGATCTATCTATCTATCTATCTATCTATCTATATTATATATATATAATATATATATTATATATATTATATATATATATATATAATTATGTGTGTATACATAAACGTATATCCATGTTCATAAATATGTAGGTATATGTGTGTATGTACAATATATGTGTATATGTGTAAAAAATACATATACACATATATGTACATATATCATACACACATACAGATACACACACACACATATATATGTATATATGTATATATATATATATATATATATATATATTATATAGAGAGAGAGAGAGAGAGAGAGAGAGAGAGAGAGAGAGAGAGAGAGAGAGAGAGAGAAGAGATTCAAAGATTTTTTATATAAATCTATATATATAAATTGATATTTTTTCACACAATTTATATGTTTGTGTGTGTGCGTGTGTTAACAGCATACATTCATACTTTGATATATATGTTTATGTGTGGACTGTATAGATGAATATATGTATACCAATTCATAAATACATATATATATATATATATATATATATATATATTATATATATATATATATATATATATATATATATATATATGTATATATATATATATTAATTATGTGTGCTTGTATATAAATATGTGTGGATTCTGTATATAAATACATAAATGTGTGTATATATATATATATATATATATATATATATATATATATATATATATATATATATATATATATGTATGTATGTATGTATGTATGTATGTATATATATTTGCCTTTTGGACCGTGTTCACTGCCGTAAATGTAGAAAAAGTATGAGAAGGAATATCTTCACAGTACAAGAGAAGTAGGTATTTCTGACAAAGATGTAATCGGAACTAACGCAGCAGATCTTTTGCACTATGAAGATGTTCATTTTCAACACACATTTTCTAAAAATGAATATGTACTGCACACACAGACACACATATTGATAATTAAGTTCACCATTAATGATCTTCGTGATCAAACGCGCAAGACAGAGAAAGGAAACACGTCTAGATCTCTCCGAAGCGGGCTGGCTGGCCCAAGGATACCTTCACCTTAATTATTGGCTTCCAAAAGTGCTCAATTCTTTTCGAATCGTTCATATTCCACGCTGTTTTTCTCTTCATTTTTATTTTTATTTTTTTATTATTATTTTTATTTTTTTATTATTATTTTTGCTATCATATGTATATTACATGTTGAGCAAAGCAAAATATAAGCACGCAAGAACGTATAAATAATCTATGAATAAAAATGAAATTACTCTCACGGTTCGGTTGTACTGCCGGGGGGGGGGTGGAGGGAGGGGAGGAGGATTGCTCCATATATAAAGGCGCCCACCATCACAGTCGCTATAGTTCGAAGGAAGAGGAAGCATGGCTTTACGATACTTGGTGAGTTCCTATTATGTTCTGAGATACATTACATGCACAGATGAATGTTGATGTGGATGTGTTTAGTGCGTGCAAGAAATACCATGTATATGATGGATGCATATGAACTTATGATTGATATGAACTCATCTTACCATATTCTGTATTGCAGGTTTCGCTGTCTTTGGCGGTCGTGGTTTTGGCCTCCCACCATGCAAGCCCTTCATACCACCATCAACCTACCTACCACACTCAGCCTTCCTACCATCCACAACCTTCCTACCGCCCTGCTCCCGCTTATCACCCACAGCCTTCCTATGAGCATCATCACGAGCCTGCTGTGCCAGAATGTGCTGCCAACACAACCAAAGCTTGGTGCCTCGAGGACGACCACTATCCCACCTACGAGATCAAACACGCAGCAGAGTACCACTACGAGAAGCTCCTCTCCCTCTATGCTGACGTCGCCGACCTCAACACCGAGCTGTCTGTCGACCGACCAAACACCCTGGAGGAGGAAACTTACTTGTGCCCATCAGAGACTGCTTACGTCAGGCCCCTTCGTGCCCTGAACACCGAGGGAAAATGGCGTGTCGTTGTCAACAATATCGATGCACATTATCAGACTCTCACTCAGACTACACGCATCGAAGAGTGTCTCAGTTCCGCCGATGCATGTCCTCTGGTGCCTGAGTGCTACGAGTCCAAGTGTCTGCAGAGTCCGTCTACCACCGCTTCCTTGTCTACGACTCCTATGATCAGTACTTCCCCTTCGCCATCGAGACCTTCAAGCTTCCCGCCACCTGTGCTTGTCTCTTGGGCGCCTACACCATCGACCATTAGTCACCGAACACCTGATCTCAAGCCACATTAGTGGGTAAATGAACTGAACATGTTTAACAAACGCAAGTGCGAGGCACATCTTTCATCGGCAGAAACGATAACTGATTGCAAAGAACACCGAATTCCCCGCCTTAAAGAACATGAAAATAAATATCATTTTACGTAATTTATTTTTCAATTCCCCTTCGTATAAGCATATCTTTGAATTAAAGAAGCATATCTTATCAAACGTTTATCTATATTGGCATTGATTTCATTTCTAAGGGTTTTATTATAAAAGTTTATTTAGGATTCTTATTTTTAGAAAAAATCTTTTGTATCTTACCATCTACAAACAACAGGTGATTTATGCACAGAAATAACTCGATTTTCATTCTCATCACTCCTATTATGATATTAGAGGAAAATATTCTCTGTTATATATACATATATATATATATATATATATATATATATATATATATATATATATATATATATATATATATATATACATACACACTCATACATATATAGTATGTACAGATTTCCATTTATATATACATTTGTATAATGTGTAGATATGTATATGTTCACACACACACACACACACACACACACACACACACACACACACACACACACACACATATATTATATATATATATATATATATATATATATATATATATATATATATATATATGTTTGTCTCTTGGGCGCTTACACACATCGATCATCAAACACTGATGTCGAGACACAGGAGTGATGTGCGGAACTTCACGTGAATTGTACAATATTTTAACATACATGGCGACACGTCGTCCTTGGAAATACGTAAAGTACGTAAAAAAAAAAAAAATAACAATAAAAAAAGTTGCCTTGTGATTTCATCGTGATATCTTGGGGAAAGATAACTGACTGAAAGAGACATGTGAACATCCTCTTCTGAAACGTGAAAATAAACATATTGTATTTTACATTTCAATCTATCTTTTGATACCAATATCTTTGAATCTACGAATTATGTTACCTATATGTGTTTAGTTTGGCATCGACTTGACATCAGCGTATATAGGATTCATATATATATATATATATATATTAATATATATATATATATATATATATATATATATATATATATCTGTTTCCAAGTATCCCTTAAATCTAACATCTTACGAACACGAGCTGAATTATGCACGTGAGAAGGTGAGAGGGAAAAAGACACGACCTCCATTTTCCTTCCATCACAATTTCGATGGAAGACTTCCGCTTATGTTTGAATATATATATATATACACATATGTACGTATATATATGTATGTTTATATATACATATATATATACATACATATATATGTGTACCTGTGCAAACCTATACGTAAATATTTTATAATGGATATACGTATATGCATATAGATATGTATATATCAATATATATGTGTGTGTATATGATGTATATACCTGTATATGTGTGTGTTTGTGCATGCATGCGTGTATGTGTGTTTATATATAATTTTGTATTTTTGTGTTTATATATATATATATGTGTGTGTGTGTGTGTATGCATGTGTTCATGTATGTATATATACATTATATATACGTGTTTACGTATGTATGTTTCTATACAGATCGACTCCCCTCGAAACGAGGCCTTGTTTCAATCCATTTGGTATTAGCAAAATATGAGGAACGTCAGCCAGGCCGCCATTTCAAAAGACATCCACATACTTTTGACCAAAGTCTATATCATTATGTGGTTTTGATGACATGTTTGGATCGCATATATATAGTCCTTTTCTCTCCCTGATCCCCCTTGTTCCTTCTGTACTTCTGATAGAAAGTAGCTTCCTCTAC
>NW_020872807.1:158139-173139 GCF_003789085.1 Penaeus vannamei | reverse complement strand
CCATTTCCTCATTTCTCCAAAACACAGACCCACTTTATGACACTAAATAGCTCCTACAGAGTAATCGTGGTCTGTTTCTTCCTGAAGGATGATACTATGGGAGGATGGGGTGGGTGGGGTGGGTGCACCTAAGCACACGCAGCCATTAGCCTCTCAGGTGGCCAGATCTAAAACTGTCATTCACACGCGTAGACTGCCAAGGAGAGCTCATTCTCTCATTCTTCAGCTCAATTAAATTAAAGGACTTACGAATACATGCGCAACTAAAAGTATATATGTATGTGTGTGCGTCCGGGTTGGGCGTGTATAAACTGTTTATGAGTGTTTGTTTGAATAACGATGTGTATATATGGATTATAAATATGTATGTATATACATATAGATATGTATATATATGCGCATGTAAAACATATACATATAATATATATATATATATATATATATATATATATATATATATATATATATATATATATATATATATATATATATATACAACATATACATACATATACATACATATATATAAGTTATGCTGAAGTTCATATTTGCATACATTCATTGAATCATAGATTGATAGATAGTACGCACATATGAATAGCCATATCCTTTTCTAATGTATATATGTGTGTGTATTTTAACAATAGATGTATAGAGGAACAAATACTATATAAATGGGGTATAAATATGCATTCTGTTTATATATACTGTTTATATGTTTGCGTTCGCACACCCACAGAAACACATACACACACACACTCATATATACATACACACCCTCACACACATACGCACACGTACATATATATGCGTATATACAAATGTATATAATTTTGATGTTTATATAGTTCAATATATATGTACATATACATTTATGCATTTATATACAAATGTTGTGTGTATATATAATATATATATATATATATATATATATATAATATATATATATATATGTATGTATATGTATGTATGTATTCGTATATGTAAAGGTATATAGAATATTTGTTTATATAGTTGCATATTTATGTAGATATATGCATATATATTTGCATATGCATATATAGATATAAATACACAGCTAAATGTGTATGTTTGTGCGTTTTTTTGTGTATCTGTTATATATAACTGTATATTTAAATATATATATATATATACCTATATGAATACGTATGTATTATGTATATCATGCATGCAATGCATACATTATTCATATCTACATTGAGTGTAAATATTCATATATGTATCCATACTAATTTACACACCCTCACTCTTCCAAACACTCATATGCGTGTATGTTTATATGCAAATATTCATTATTATTATTTATTATTATCATGATCATTATTATTAACAGTAGTATTGTGCCTTTGTGAATCTCATTTTATGTGTACATGTCTTGGCCACCTCTCTCCTTCCAGGAAAGAGGATGTGGAGATGGGGCACCCTATGGTTGAAAATAGTTCACAAGTTTGTGCTATCGGGAAAGTAATAGCGACAGTCAGGAAACGACGCACTTTCACGCTTTTCTAACCTTGGCGTCGCGCATCTTCGTAGTGCGTGGGCGTGGCCAACGCATACAACGCCGTATATAAACTCGATAGTAACGAATGGGCAACAGTAGAAGCGATTCTCGTATCTATCTGCTCGTTTCATCATGGCTCTTTTGTTGGTACGTTGGGATAATACTGCCAGTTAAAGCTGTCTTCATTGTAGTGTGTGAAAATTTTGGTCCTTACAAAATCTTGATTTTGTTCTAATGTTATTCTTTGTTTTCCAGTCGGTCGTTCTGGCATGCGCCGGAGTAGTTCTGGGCTCCGTCCACCCTCCAGCATATGGACATCACCCACAGCCTGCTTACGCTCATCATGCGCCTGCCTATGGTCATCATGCACCTGCTTACGGCCACAAGCATGCCTATGAGCACGCTTACTGCGACCAAAGTGTGCCGCATGCGCTGACAACTCCACTCTCTCCTACTGCTTGGAAGACGCTGAGTATCCCGAGTACGAGATCAAGGCTGCCATCACTGCCGATCACCTCTTCGCCAAGAAGTACGCTGACGTCGCGACCAGTCTGCTGACGACCTGGTAGACATGATTTCAAAACCAGGAGGAGGCCTTCGACTACTCTTACTACACTGGGGCCTCCACTGGGACTCTCCCTACGATGCCACCCACTGGGCTGGTCCTGAGGGTTACATCTGTCCCTCCGAAGTGGTGTATGCCATGCCCAAGCGTGCCCATGGAGAGGCAAGTGGCGCGTCATTGTCAACGATGTTCACTATTACAGCCAGACTGCCCGCCTCGAGACTTGTCTGTTCCCAGAGGCTGCTTGCCGCGCCCTTGCTCCTTGCTACCAGAGCCACTGCACCCAGAAGTCAGTGTACCACCGACTCCTCTCCTACGACCCATGTGACCCCTACAGGGGCCTCTTCATCGACATCTACAAGATGCCATCAGCCTGCTCATGCCACCTTCCCGCCTAACACGCCATCACAACGCTTCTCAACAAATCGCCTCTTCACACTATCACTCCATGGCCTTCACGTAAGCCCTTCAAACGGAAAACACCCACGTGACTGGAGAACTGCTTTCTTCGCGTAACACCAGTAGTCATCTCAGGAACTGAAGGGACGCTCCCACCGCTGCTCTCTCGTTCTCTTCAACCATGTAAAGCGAGTCCATTGTAGTTTTTTTATAAACAAATCATTTTTGAACATATCTATACGATTTTTGACTCCTACACATGTTAATTGCTAATGATTTTAATAACCAATACAAAAAGAAACTAATAATGATAATTTCAGCAATTAATTGCAGTGAAGATTATTACAATTATGATAATTATGATAACAGTATTAATAGTAATAATCTTTAAAGATGCATAATATTGATGAAAATTATCATTCTTATTGCAAGAATGAGAGCTAGAAGACAAAGAACAATAACAAAATAATAATAATGATATAAATAGCAATAAGGAATAATGACATGGTTCATATTAATAACTGATATTGATGAAAAAAAAAAATGCATAATGGTTATGATGGTAACGAAAGTGATCTTTGCATAAAGTTCATAATTTAAATAATAGCAATAACAATAAAGAAAAGACTAATAATAATAATTTTGCTCTTATGAAATTAAAAAAAAGGTACAAATATACATATGTATATATACATGTTTATATACATATATCAGTATTTTGATAAAATAAGGGATTTTAACAACCATCATTCTCGTTATGATTTTCCTATTGTCTCTGTAAGAAAAGCAAAATTTTGTGAATATATGAGAAAAGTGAATAGCTAAAGATGGTTGAGATACCGAAATGGGAGGCACCAACACTTGTAAAGGGAATTAGTTCAAGTACAGAATGAGTTCACTACTAGAATTGAACAATGAACCTATCCGTATTTCTTAAACAATTCGTAACTGTTTTCAAACTCCAGTGATGAGTGTCTTTTTAAACCACAAAGTCATTGGAATGCAAAGATGTATAGTGCTATAAAGGAATATATGTTTTATTTTCTCTTAAGTTTAGTTAATATATTTATTTGCACTTATACACCACACCACACCTTCGAACACATTACACGCATACACGTGTGGTGTGCGAATGTGTGTGATGTAATATATATATATATATATATATATATATATATGTGTGTGTGTGTGTGTGTGTGTGTGTGTGTGTGTGTGTGTGTGTGTGTGTGTATATTCATTATACACATACGCGCGCACATAAATACACACATATGTATATATATATCTATATATACATATATGTATATGTAGAATATAGTATATGTATATCATATACATATGTATATATACACATGTATATAGATAACACATATGTATATAGATATATACATATATATAAGTAATATATGTGTGGGTGCATGTATATGTACACACACACACACAAATAAATAAATGTGTGTGTGCGTGTGTATACATATATACACTTATATATGTATATGCATACATATATATATACAAATATATATATTTATATATAGTATATATATGCATATGTATATTTGTAAAAAAATATTTGTTTATATACATATATATGAAGTTACATTTCTCTCTATATACATAAAGACATACATATGCACATTTATAACATATGTATATATATATATAATATATATATATTATATATATATTGTATTATAAATGTATATAACACACACAAATATATGTGTGTGTTATAATGTATACATACATATGCACTTATATATATATTATATATATATATATATATAATATATATATATATGCATAATATATATACATATATATATAATATATATGTATATATATGCATATGTATATTTGTAAAAAAATTTGTTTATATACATATATATGAATTTACATTTCTCTATATATACATAAAGACATACATATGCACATTTATAAGCATATATATATATATTATTATAAATGTATATAACACACACAATATATATGTGTGTGTGTGTTTACGTGTGTATGTGTGTATCAACTGTATACTTACATAACTATATATACATGTTAATGTTTGAATATTGAATAATACGTATATACATACATTTATATGGATCTAAATTTACATATGAATTATATTAGTTTGTATATAGATGTATGTGTATGTATACAAAATAAATATGATTGGAAACTGTAAGTAAACACATATGAATAGAAGTATAATATGTATAATACATATAAACAACATATATACATATACATAGAAAAGGTATGAGTATGAATATTCACAGTGCAAGAGAAGTAGTTATTTCTGACGAAGATGTAATCGAAACCGTACTAAGATCTTCATTTCATTCATACTTTTTCTACAAATGCATATGTACAGTTCACATAAGCAAACACATATATTGATAATCATGTTCAGAAATAACAAAGACAGGAGAAAGGAAAAACGTTTAGATCACCCGAGAGAGGCTGGCTGACCCAAGGATACCTTTCACTCTAATTATTCGCTTCCTGAAATACTCAATTCTTTTCTAATTGTTCATATTCCACACTCCATTTCCCTTTGTGTTTTGCAACAATATGGATATTTCATATAGTGTAAAACGAACTCTAAACACGGAGGAACATTTAAATGATCTATGAATCAAAATGAAAATTACTCCACGTTCGGTTGTGCTGGGGGGGGGGGGGAGCGGAAGAGGCGAGGGGAGGAACGACACTGCTCAGTATATAAAGGCGCCATCATCACGGTCGCTACAGTTCGAACGCGCCGAGAGCTGAGAGTGCAAGCATGGCTCTACGATACCTGGTGAGTTGCCATTATGTTCTGAGATACATTTACTCGCCCATATGAGTACTGGTGTGGGTGCGTTCATTAGCGCGCACACGAAATACCAGGTATATTATGGATGCAAGCATCATCAATATGGATTAATCTTACTATATTCTGTTTTTTTCAGATTTCGCTTTCTTTGGCGGTCGCCGTTCTGGCCGACCAGACCTCACACGTCAGCATCAGTCTCGGCGGCTGTCAGCCATCACAGTTCCTCTCACCACGGAAGCCCTTCATACCACCATCAACCTACCTACCACACTCAGCCTTCCTACCATCCACAACCTTCCTACCACCCTGCTCCCGCTTATCACCCACAGCCTTCCTATGAGCATCAACACGAGCCTGCTGTGCCAGAATGTGCTGCCAACACAACCAAAGCTTGGTGCCTCGAGGACGACCACTATCCCACCTACGAGATCAAACACGCAGCAGAGTACCACTACGAGAAGCTCCTCTCCCTCTATGCTGACGTAGCCGACCTCAACACCGAGCTGTCTGTCGACCGACCAAACACCCTGGAGGAGGAAACTTACTTGTGCCCATCAGAGACCGCTTACGTCAGGCCCCTTCGTGCCCTGAACACCGAGGGAAAATGGCGTGTCGTTGTCAACAATATCGATGCCCATTATCAGACTCTCACTCAGACTACACGCATCGAAGAGTGTCTCAGTTCCGCCGATGCATGTCCTCTGGTGCCTGAGTGCTACGAGTCCAAGTGTCTGCAGAAGTCCGTCTACCACCGCTTCCTTGTCTACGACTCCTATGATCAGTACTTCCCCTTCGCCATCGAGACCTTCAAGCTTCCCGCCAGCTGTGCTTGTCTCTTGGGCGCCTACACCATCGACCATTAGTCACCAAAAACCTGATCTCAAGCCAAATTAGGGGGAAATGAAATTAATATGTTGAGGAAATGCAATTGCAAGACGCATTGTTTGCAAAGGACGTTGAGTTCCCCCGTCTCATGAAACATGAAAATAAATATCATATTACGTAATTTATATTCTAATTTTCCTTCGCATAAGCATATCTTGGAATTCAGGAAGCATTTCTTGTCAGACGTTTGTAGATATTGGCATCGTTTTTATTTCGAACGAGTTTGGAATAGAAGTTTATTTAGGATTCATTTAAAGTTCTTATGCAGTAGAAAATATATTTTGCATATGACTACAAAATACAAGTGGTTTATGCACGTCCAAGGGTTTAAGCAGAATACTCGATTTTCATTCTCCACTCGTATTATGATAGTAGAGGAAGATATTCTCCCTTATATATACTATACACATACATATATCATATGTACAGATTTCCATTTATATATACATGTGTATATGTAGGTATGTATATGTTTACATATATATATATAATATATGTACTTGTCTCTTGGGCGCCTACACCATCGATCATTAGTCATTAAACACCTTATGTCGAGACACAGGAGGGATGTGTGGAACTTCACATGAATTGAACAATATTTTAACATACATGGCGACACTCTTTTGGAATGACGTGAAGTACGTATATATGTTTGTATTCTATATATATATATATATATATATATATATATATATATATATATATATATATACGTGTTTACGTATGTATGTCTGTACGACGACGCCCCTCGAAACGAGGTCTGGTTTCATCCTTTTGCATTAGCAAAATATGAGGAACGTCAGCCAGGCTGGACCAAAGTCTGTATCATTATGTAGTTCTCACTGTTTATTTAGGATCGTATGGATATAGTCCTTTTCTCTCCCTGATCCCCTTGTTCCTTCTGTGCTTTTGACACGAAAGTAGCCTCCTCTATCCAAAGTATTTTCTGAAGCTGTCCACGTCCTGGTCACAGTGCCCTTTGAGAAATGCACTTTAATCACGTTGCTGCTTGGTCGCCTGTGCTTCGCGTCACGTCCCATCTACTCGCACAAAACATCTTTCGATGCACTTTCGTATAGCGTAAACATTCCCTGATTCGAAGAGTTGGAGTCTTCATTCTTCATTTTTTCCGGCTGTCAGGGATGGTTCACACTTCAACTGCCGCCTTAAGACCATAACAAATCTATCGGACACCTTGGGTCCGTGTCCACCGCCGATCCCCTGCGGCAGTTCTCTTTCCCTTGAACTTGGCCTTGAACTTGGCGATGAGGCGGTTGACTGTTACTTTATTCATTCCGGCACTCGATAACTTCTGGAAATTTATTTCATTGGTTTATTTCGAGGCATCAAAGAAAATCAACTCCATTTCCTGCCTAGATGACTTAGAAAGTTAAAACAAAAGCAAAAGGGATTTCTACGTTGGTCTGGGCCTTGTTAAGCTGTGCTCTGAGGAAACCCCCGGAATTGGTTTCCCTTGAAAATTTACACAGCTAAGTGATTTCGGAGAGTGGTTAATATACGTTGTGAAATAAATTTGAAAGTGACGTGATCGGTGCCTCAGTATTCTGTCTGGATGCATTTTACGTGTCAACACATCACGGTTTATTATTATTATTATTAATGGTCTTAATTGGTCCATAAATGCTTGTTATACTCCAATTATTTCATTGTCCACAACTAAAAGGAAAGGGACAGAAACACAATACATAAGGCTGTGAATGAAACGGTAAATGAGACAATGAATGAATTATGGATTAAAGTTGAGCAGTAAATTACAGAATAAGGGGCTTTACCTTAATTAAAGAATTACCTCCACTAAAGAGATCTGAAAAAATCTATGATTATACTACTTTCTTGCGTTGAAGATTCCTCCCTACACACGACTCTCCTTTGCTTATTTCACACTTACCGACCATTCGTATTCAATGCACACACATTACACTTATAATATCGCTCCATTCCTACAATTGTCGACCACTCCATCATATTTCTAAGATATCGCTTCCAGACGTTGAATGGGTGCTAGCAGTATCTTTCTTTCCCATATCTAACAAAGTACAGTTTGAAATGCGTTTTGTTACGCAAGCACACGCGACCATGAGCCTCCCGGGCAGCCAGATCCCAAACTGATCGCTTTCTTACGTAATTGCGTGAACTGCCAAGGTTTCCAGTTCATTTATCTCAGGAGAATTATCGGACTGTGAGAAGGTTACACTGAATTTCCGTCGCTTGAAATGGGACCTGGCTACAGTTACTCGCTCCGATGTGTGTATGCATATGTATGTTTGTTTTTGTGTCTGTGAGTCTGTCATATATATATATATACATATACATATATATATATATATATATATATAATTATACATATAATATATATAATATATATATATATATATATATATATATTATATATATATATATATATATATATATATATATATACAGTATATACATATGCATATGAACATGTCTATATATACATACATACATATGTAGAGGTACATAAGTAGCTAGATAAATAATATATATCTATGAATATCCATCTTAGTACACACATTTATATATTTGAGATATATTATATAAATAAATTACATATATGCATACATATATATGTATATATAGAGAATTACTGTTTATATATATGCATGCATATATTAAATATATATACATTATGCACACATATATATATATATATATATATATATATATATATATATATATATATATTATATATATATATATATATATATATATATATATATATATCATCTAGATTGAAAAATATACTGTACGTATATATTCATCATATACGGATCAGACAAACATCCACATCCTCATCTATACCACACACACAAGCACATATATTTATATCATGTTTTGTGTCTATGAATGTGTGCGCGTGTAAATGTGTATGCCTTGGCTATTTCTCGCCTTTTAGAACAGAGGAGAGGAAAGAACGCCCCAAGGTAGAGATTAGTTAACGTGTCTATATTGTTGGGGAAATAATGCAGACAGAGCCAGAAAACGACAAACTTTCACGCTTCTCTAACCTTGTCGCATCTTCGTACGGCGTGGGCGTGGCCAACGCATACGACGCCCTATATAAACTCGGTAATAACGAATGGGCAACAGTAGAAGCGATTCTCGTATCTATCTGCTCGTTTCATCATGGCTCTTACGTTGGTAGGGTTTCTACAGTTAAACTGTGTTTCACTGTAATATCTGAAGATTTTGGTCCTTACAAAATGTTGATTTTGTTCTAATGTTAATCTTTGCTTTCCAGTCGGTCGTTCTGGCATGCGCCGGAGTAGTTCTGGGCTCCGTCCACCCTCCAGCATATGGACATCACCCACAGCCTGCTTACGCTCATCATGCGCCTGCCTATGGTCATCATGCACCTGCTTACGGCCACAAGCATGCCTATGAGCACGCTTGCGACCCAAGTGTGGCCCCCGCATGCGCTGACAACTCCACTCTCTCCTACTGCTTGGAAGACGCTGAGTATCCCGAGTACGAGATCAAGGCTGCCATCACTGCCGATCACCTCTTCGCCAAGAAGTACGCTGACGTCGCCGACCAGTCTGCTGACGACCTGGTAGACATGATTACCAAGGACCAGGAGGAGGCCTTCGACTACTCTTACTACACTGGGGCCTCCACTGGGGACTCTCCCTACGATGCCACCCACTGGGCTGGTCCTGAGGGTTACATCTGTCCCTCCGAAGTGGTGTATGCCATGCCCAAGCGTGCCCAGAATGTGGAAGGCAAGTGGCGCGTCATTGTCAACGACGTTCACTATTACAGCCAGACTGCCCGCCTCGAGACTTGTCTGTTCCCAGAGGCTGCTTGCCGCGCCCTTGCTCCTTGCTACCAGAGCCACTGCACCCAGAAGTCAGTGTACCACCGACTCCTCTCCTACGACCCATGTGACCCCTACAGGGGCCTCTTCATCGACATCTACAAGATGCCATCTGCCTGCTCATGCCACCTTCCCGCCTAACACGCCACACGCTTCTCAACGAATCGCCTCTTCACACAACACTCCATGGCACATGGAACACCAAGAACCCTGTAAGTCCTTCAAGCAGGAGAAACAACCGCGTGACTGAAGAACTGCGTTCTTCACGTACCGACACAAGTCATGCTAGTAACGGAAGGGATTCTCCTGCGAATGCTCTCTCTCTCTCTTCTCTTCATCCATGTAAAGCGTGAAGTCCATTGTAATATTTTATAAACAAACATTTCTGAACATATCTATATGATTTCTTACTCCTATACACGTTATTTGTAGTATTAATGATTAAGTAATGATAATTATAGCACTAATTGCAATGAAGATAGCTATGGTTATGATGAAAGCAGTGATAGTAATAATAATCTAAAAGGAAAGCAGTAATATTCACAATAGTGATATTTCTTTTCTCAAGAATAAGAATTAGATGACAAATAATATAATAATGATAATTATATTGATAAAATGAATGATTTGCTATAGTGTAATACCGTACATCAATAACTAATAATTATAATTAATAAGACCTTATAGTGGTGATGGTAACGAAAGTAATGATCATTGCATAAGGTTAAGAGTGTAGTAATAATGATAAGAATTAATATAAATATATACGCACAAATACACATACACATACATAAATATGTACATCAAAATATGTATATATGTATATATATCAATATTTAGATAATATGAAGGCTGGTAACAAGTACCATTCTCATTACAATTTTCATACTGTCTGTAAGAAAAAACTACCGTAGCAAAGTATTGTGAGTGGGACATGAGCCAAGACAGAAGCTAAAAATGGTTAAGGTAGCGAAATGGGAACTGCCAATTTATATAAAGGAAATTACTTCAAAGTCATTCCACAAACTACGATAGAATAGTGAAAGATACCCGTATTACCCAAGCAATTTGTAACAGTTTCCAAACTCCAGTGATGAATATGACTGTTAAACACCACAAAGCTACTGGGATGCATAAAGGTTTAGTGATATAAAGAAATGCATATGTTCATATACACATGCACATAAATATACGTATATATGTGGTTAAATTTCTTTTAAGTTTAGTCATTTATATACTGATTTACACATACATTACACCCACCAATCTTCGGAACGCACATCACACATACGTGTGTGTGTGTGTGTGTGTGTGTGTGTACGTATATATATGTACATAAATATGTATGTATATGTATATGTATGTATAAATATAAGTATATATGTGTGTAAGACAACAAATACATATATATACATATATACATACATACATATATATATATATTATATATATATAATATATATATATATATATTATATATATATATATATATATTCATGCAGATACATACATACATACATATATATGTATATATATATATATATATATATATATATATATAATATTATATATATATTATATAATATATATATAATATAATATATTATATATATATATATATATATATATATATATATATAATTCATATTTCTATACACACACAATTTATGTGTATATGTATATATGAACATTTACATTTATATTATATATGCATATAACACACATATATATGTGTGTGCGTTGTGTGTGTGTGTTAACTGTATACAAACAGACGTTCATATATATGTTTATGTGTGCATACTGTATAGATACATATATATACGTACAAGTCATATATACATGTGGATCTAATTATATATATATATATATATATATATATATATTATATATATATATATATATATATATATATATACATATATATATATGAATTATGTATGCTGTATATACATTTATATGTATTCATGTATATAAGTATGTGTGGATTCTGTATATAAACACATAAATGTATATATAAATACACACATAATTATATGTATATATATTTGTCATTTGTACCGTGCTCACTGCGCAAATGTAGAAAAGGTATGAATCAGAGGGAAAATCTTCACAGTAAGAGAGTAGGTATTTTGATAAAGATGTAATCGACAAACATATATGTACTACACACTTACACACACATATATTGATAGTCGTGTTTAGACATAATGCTGTTCGTAATCAAACTCATAGGACGGAGAAAGGAAACACGTCTTGACCTCTCCGAAGCGGGCTGGCTGGCCCAAGGATACCTTTCACTGTAATTATTCGCTTCCAGAAATGCCTCTTTTTAATGTTTGTATTCCACACTAATTTTACCTTTCTTTTTTTGCTTCCATATATATATATATATATATATATATATATATATATATATATATATATATATATATATATATATATATATATATATATTATATAGTAGAAAAACAAAAATATAAGCCGGGAAACATTTAAATGATCTATGAATCATTGAATTCTCACGGTTCGGTTGTGCTGTGGGGGGGATAGGGGGGAGTGGAGGAACGACACTGCTCCCTATATAAAGGCGCCCATCATCACGGTCGCTACAGTGCGAAGGCACCGAGAGCTGAGAGTAGAACCATGGCTTTCCGATACTTGGTGAGTTCCTATTATGTTCTGAGACAAATTTACATGCACAGACGAGTGTTGGTGTGTGTGTGTTAATTAGTTCGTACACGAAATACTTTGAATACAGTGGATGCAAGCATCATCAAAGTGAACTCATTTTACCATATTCTGTATTGCAGGTTTCGCTGTCTTTGGCGGTCGCTGTTCTGGCCTCCCATCACGCAAGTCCTTCATACCACCACCATCAACCTACCTACCACACTCAGCCTTCCTACCATCCACAACCTTCCTACCACCCTGCTCCGCTTATCACCCACAGCCTTCCTATGAGCATCAACACGAGCCTGCTGTGCCAGAATGTGCTGCCAACACAACCAAAGCTTGGTGCCTCGAGGACGACCACTATCCCACCTACGAGATCAAACACGCAGCAGAGTACCACTACGAGAAGCTCCTCTCCCTCTATGCTGACGTAGCCGACCTCAACACCGAGCTGTCTGTCGACCGACCAAACACCCTGGAGGAGGAAACTTACTTGTGCCCATCAGAGACCGCTTACGTCAGGCCCCTTCGTGCCCTGAACACCGAGGGAAAATGGCGTGTGGTTGTCAACAATATCGATGCCCATTATCAGACTCTCACTCAGACTACACGCATCGAAGAGTGTCTCAGTTCCGCCGATGCATGTCCTCTGGTGCCTGAGTGCTACGAGTCCAAGTGTCTGCAGAAGTCCGTCTACCACCGCTTCCTTGTCTACGACTCCTATGATCAGTACTTCCCCTTCGCCATCGAGACCTTCAAGCTTCCCGCCAGCTGTGCTTGTCTCTTGGGCGCCTACACCATCGACCATTAGTCACCAAACAGCTGATATCAATGGGGAGGGAGGGATGAACTTATTAGGGGGGTAAATGAACTTAACGTGAATTCAATAATATTCTATTTTCCTTAGTTCCGTGGGCACAAAGTCATACCGTTCATGAAAATAGTGAAGTACGTGAAGAAAGCAGTTCTCTAGTCATGAATTTCTGATATCTACAGAAAGATGAGAACTAATAAATTTCATTAAATCCCTCTCTTTTTTGGAACATGGAAATAAATTATTTTACGTATTAGTTATTTACATAGTTACCTTTCGATAATTTGAATGACTATTTCAAGGTTATATTTTGTATGTATATGTGTGTGTGTATGTTTATATATACATATATATCACCTAAACATATACACATACATATACACAAAAAAAGCATATATATGTACATGATTATATGCATATACACATATATAGTTTATATATATACAGTATATATTTAAATGTACATACATATGCGTATGTATATATGGATATATATGTATGTATACATATTCGCATGTATGTATATATACACACACACACGCACACACACACACACACACCACACACACACACACACACACACACACACACACACACACACACACACAACATCATATATACATATATATATATATATATATATATATATATATATATATATAATATATATATATATATACATGCACACACATACACACAAATGCACAAACAACACATATATGCATAGAGTTATACATATATATAATATATATACATACACACATTCACTCACACACACACACACACATATATGAATATATGTGTTCATATATATATATATATATATATATATATATATATATATATATATATATTGATACATATATATATATAATATATATATTATATATATATATATATATATATATATATATATATATATATATATATATATGTGTATACGCATATATATATATATATATAATATATATATATATATATATATATATATATATATATATATACGTACATACACAAACATGTACATACATACATATATATGTACATATATATATAGAGAGAGAGAGTGTGTGTTTATATGTGTACACATGCATATAAGTGTGTATATCAGTATGTTTTGTATATATGTGTATATATGCATATATGTATATAAGAATAAACCATATAAATGCATATCCATATACACTGTACACAGATTCCACAAGGAATCAAGAAGGGCGGTTGCATCATCCCCATTGAGCTCTGTGGTAACACAACGATTTTTTTTTTTTCCTTTCTTTTCTAAGCTTCATTATAATGAAAAAAAAAATCGCATGCTCAAACAAAAGTGTGGATTTTTTGTTACACTCCTTATACTGATAATTATGAATAATAATAATAATATAATAATAGAATAAAAAATAAAAACAATCCGCATTGGCAACCAACAATTTCTTTTTCCTGGTTTCTCTTCATCTCACCTCTG
>NW_020872807.1:135815-143315 GCF_003789085.1 Penaeus vannamei | reverse complement strand
GCGTCATTGTCAACGACGTTCACTATTACAGCCAGACTGCCCGCCTCGAGACTTGTCTGTTCCCAGAGGCTGCTTGCCGCGCCCTTGCTCCTTGCTACCAGAGCCACTGCACCCAGAAGTCAGTGTACCACCGACTCCTCTCCTACGACCCATGTGACCCTACAGGGGCCTCTTCATCGACATCTACAAGATGCCATCTGCCTGCTCATGCCACCTTCCCGCCTAACACGCACCACAACGCTTCTCACGAATCGCCTCTTCTCACACTAACACTCCATGGCCACCATGGACTCAACCCTGTAAGTCCTTCAAGCGGAGGAGAACACCCACGTGACTGGAGAACTGCTTTCTTCACGTAACACAACAGTCATGCCAGGAACCGAAGGACGCTCCACCGCTGCTCTCTCGTTCTCTTCAGCCATGTAAAGCGAGTCCATTGTAATATTTTATAAACAAATCATTTTGAACATATCTCTATGATTTCTTACTCCTACACATGTTAATTGCTAATGATTTTAATAACCATTACAAAAGAAACAAATAATAATTATACAAATAGTTGCAGTGAAGATTATTACAATTATGATTTATAAAGCATTAATAGTAATAATCTTAAAGATGCATAATATTGATGAAAATGATAATTCTTATCGCAAGAATGAGAGCTAGAAGACAAAGAACAATAACAAAATAATAATAATAGAAGTTATATAAATAGTAATAAGGAATAATGACATGGTTCATATTAATAAATAATATTGATAAAAAATACATAATGGTTATGATGGTGACGAAAGTGATCTTTGCATAAAGTTGATAATTTAAATAATAGCAATAACATTAATGAAAAATAATAATAATTTCGCTTTTACGAAATTAAAAAAGGTACAAATATACATATGTATATATACATGTTTATATACATATATCAGTATTTTGATAACATAAGGGATTTTAACAATCATCATTCTCGTTATGATTTTCCTATTGTCTCTGTAAGAAAAAAAATTTTGTGAATATATGAGAAAAGTGAATAGCTAAAGATGGTTGAGATACCGAAATGGGAGCACCAACATGTAAAGGGAATTAGTTCAAGTACAGAATGAGTTCACTACTAGAATTGAACAATGAACCTATCCGTACTTCCTAAGCAATTCGTAACTGTTTTCAAACTCCAGTGAGTGTCTTTTTAAACCACAAAGTCATTGGAATGCAAAATGTATAGTGCTATAAAGGAATATTTTTTTTCTCTCTCACTTAAGTTTTGTTAATATATTGATTTGCACTTATACACCCACCCACCTTCGAACACATCACACGCATACACGTGTGTGTTATATATATATATATATATATATATATATATATATATATATATATATATATATATATATATATATATATATATATATGTATATGTATGTATGTATGTATATTCATTATACACACGCGCGCACACAAACACACACATGTGTATATATATCTATATATGTATATACATATACATATATATATACACATATATGTATATGTAGATATACAGTATATGTATACATATACATGTGTATATATACATATGTATATAGATATATACATATATATAAGTATATATATGTGTGGGTGCATGTATATGTACACACACACATACAAATATAAGTGTGTGTGTGTGCGTGTGTATACATACATATGCACTTATATATGTATATGCATACATATATATACAAATATATATATTTATATATATGTATATATATATGCATATGTATATTTGTAAAAGAATATTTGTTTATATACATATATGATTTACATTTCTCTTTATATACATAAAGACATACATATGCATATTATAAGCATATATATATTGTATTATAAATGTATATAACACACACAAATATATGTGTGTGTGTGTTTACGTGTGTATGTGTGTATCAACTGTATACTTACATAACTATATACATGTTAATGTTTGAATATTGAATAATACGTATATACATACATTTATATGGATCTAAATTTACATATGAATTATATTAGTTTGTATATAGATGTATGTGTATGTATATAAATAAATATGATTGGAAACTGTAAGTAAACACATATGAATAGAAGTATAAATATGTATAAATACATATAAACAACATATACATATACATAGAAAAGGTATGAGTATGAATATCTTCACAGTGCAAGAGAAGTAGGTATTTCTGACGAAGATGTAATCGAAACCGTACTAAGATCTTCATTTTCATTCATACATTTTCCACAAATGCATATGTACAGTTCACATAAGCAAACACATATATTGATAATCATGTTCAGAAATAACAAAGACAGAGAAAGGAAAAACGTTTAGATCACCCCAGGAGAGGGCTGGCTGCCCAAGGATACCTTTCACTCTAATTATTCGCTTCCTGAAATACTCAATTCTTTTCTAATTGTTCATATTCCACACTCCATTTCCCTTTGTGTTTTGCAACAATATGGATATTTCATATAGTGTAAAACGAACTCTAAACACGGAGGAACATTTAAATGATGAATCAAAATGAAATTACTCCCACGGTTCGGTTGTGCTGGGGGGGGGAGGGGCGAGGGGAGGAACGACACTGCTCCATATATAAAGGCGCCCATCATCACGGTCGCTACAGTTCAGACGCGCCGAGAGCTGAGAGTGCAAGCATGGCTCTACGATACCTGGTGAGTTGCCATTATGTTCTGAGATACATTTACTCGCCATTACATTCTGGGCCGCGCACACGAAATACCAGGTATATATGGATGCAAGCATCATCAATATGGATTAATCTTACCATATTTTTTTTTCAGATTTCGCTTTCTTTGGCGGTCGCCGTTCTGGCCGACCAGACCTCACACGTCAGCATCAGTCTCGGCGGTGCTCCTGCTGTCACCCATCACAGTTCCTCTCACCACGGAAGCCCTTCATACCACCATCAACCTACCTACCACACTCAGCCTTCCTACCATCCACAACCTTCCTACCACCCTGCTCCCGCTTATCACCCACAGCCTTCCTATGAGCATCAACACGAGCCTGCTGTGCCAGAATGTGCTGCCAACACAACCAAAGCTTGGTGCCTCGAGGACGACCACTATCCCACCTACGAGATCAAACACGCAGCAGAGTACCACTACGAGAAGCTCCTCTCCCTCTATGCTGACGTAGCCGACCTCAACACCGAGCTGTCTGTCGACCGACCAAACACCCTGGAGGAGGAAACTTACTTGTGCCCATCAGAGACCGCTTACGTCAGGCCCCTTCGTGCCCTGAACCGAGGGAAAATGGCGTGTGGTTGTCAACAATATCGATGCCCATTATCAGACTCTCACTCAGACTACACGCATCGAAGAGTGTCTCAGTTCCGCCGATGCATGTCCTCTGGTGCCTGAGTGCTACGAGTCCAAGTGTCTGCAGAAGTCCGTCTACCACCGCTTCCTTGTCTACGACTCCTATGATCAGTACTTCCCCTTCGCCATCGAGACCTTCAAGCTTCCCGCCAGCTGTGCTTGTCTCTTGGGCGCCTACACCATCGACCATTAGTCACCAAACACCTGATCTCAAGCCAATTGGGGTAAATGAATTGACATGTTTAGCAAACGCGCGAGACACATCGTTCATGTCGGCAGAAACGATGATAACTGATTGCAAAGAACATCGAATTCCCGCCTTAAGAAATGAAAATAAATATTATTTTACGTAATTATATTTTAATTTCCCTTCATATATCTTTGAATTCAGGGTCAGATGTTTGTTTATATTGGCATTGTTTTATTTTTAAGAATTTTATAGAAGTCTATTTAGGATTCATTTAAAGTTCTCTTCTACTCGAAAAAATCTTTTGCATCTGACGATCTACAAACAACATGCAAGCGATATATTTATATTAGATATATATATATATATACATACCATGTATATGTATACATATATATATATAATATATGCATACATATATATACATATATAATACATATATATATTATATATATATATATATATATATATATATATATATATATATATATATAATATATATATATATATATATATATATATATATATATATATATATATATATATATATATATATATATATATATATGTCAATGTCCCGTTCTGTACCTTTTTGCCTGCCGTCATCGCCTTGCAGAGAACGCTCGCTGATTCAATGGGTTTGAGCTTTGCTCCTTTCCTTGTCCGGCGCCTAGGTGCTTCACACTCCACTGGTCTCGAGACCAATATACTGGTAATGAACACCTTGGGCACGTGTCCACCGCCGATTGTCCTGTGGCGGTTCTCCTTCCTCTTGAACTTGGCCTTGAACTTGGCGATGAGAGGGTTGAGTTTCTCCTCATTCACTCCGATCCATTTGCTCATTTCCAAAGCGAAGACCAAACTTTATGACACTCATAGCTCCTACAGTCATCGCGGTCTGTGTTCTTCCTGAAGGATGATACTGGGGAGGGTGGGGTGGGTGCATGTGGTCAGCACACGTGACCAATTAGCCTCTCAGCGGCCAGATCTAAAAACTGTCATTCGCGCGCGTAGCCTGCCAAGGAGTCCAGCTCAATTTCCTCGTGTAAATTATCGGAATATGCAAACCTTTCGCAACATAAAATGGGCACTAATCATAAGTTCTCGCTATATGTGTATATATGTGTGTGTGTGTGCACTTGTGGGGTGTGTATATACCCTTGTATGTGTATGTGATATCTTCATATGTGTGTGTTGAATATACGGTGTTATATATGGATATATATATATGTATATATATATATATATACATATATACATATATGTATATGCACATATAAACAGATATATAAATATGAATATATATACATTATATATATACATATAGGTAGAGAGATAGATGTAGATTATATGTACATATATAAATATATTCTGATATTATATTTACACACATTCATAGAATCATTGATTGATAGGTAATATGCATATATGAGTCATACATGATATATATATATATATATATATATATATATATATATATATATATATATATATATATATATATATATATATATATATATATATATATATATATGTGTCTATTATATTACCAATAGATGTGATAAAAACATAAAAATGTATCTAATATATTTTATCTATTATATATATATATATATATATGTACATATACCATATATATGTAATATATATATATATATATATATATATATATATATATATATATATATATATATATATATTATGTATATATATATAGATAAATATGTGCATATATATATGTATATATATATATATATATATATATATATATATATATATATATATATATATATATATATATAGAAGTATTCGTATATATAAATATATTTCGTATAGATTTTTATAGTTTATAGTTATGTATGTGGATATACATATATGCATATATATTTGTATATACATATATAGATTTAATACATAGCCATATGTATATATATGCATGTATGTTATATAATATGTATACTGTGTGTTTATATAGATATTATATATGTGCATATATGTACGTGTATTTATGTATATTATGCATGCAATACATACATATACATATCTACACAGTGGAAATATTTATATGTATCCATACAAACACCCACCCTCACTCTTCCACATACTCATATGCATATATAAGTGCGTTTTTTGCCTTTGTGAATCTTTGTGTGTATGCCTTGGCCACCTCTCTCCTTCCAGGAAAGAGGATGTGGGATGGGGCACCTATGGTAGAAATTAGTTCACGTGTTTGTGCTATCGGGAAAGTAATAGCGACAGTTAGGACACGACGCACTTTCACGCTTTTCTAACCTTGGCGTCGCGCATATTCGTAGTGCGTGGGCGTGGCCAACGCATACGACGCCGTATATAAGCTCGATAATAACGAATGGGCAACAGTAGAAGCGATTCTCGTATCTATCTGCTCGTTTCATCATGGCTCTTATGTTGGTAGGTTGTAGTTAAAATGTGTGTAAGAATTCGGTTCTTACGAATGTGTATTTTTCTAATGTTAATCTTTTTTCCAGTCGGTCGTTCTGGCATGCGCCGGAGTCGTTCTGGGCTCCGTCCACCCTCCAGCATATGGACATCACCCACAGCCTGCTTACGCTCATCATGCGCCTGCCTATGGTCATCATGCACCTGCTTACGGCCACAAGCATGCCTATGAGCACGCTTACTGCGACCCAAGTGTGGCCCCCGCATGCGCTGACAACTCCACTCTCTCCTACTGCTTGGAAGACGCTGAGTATCCCGAGTACGAGATCAAGGCTGCCATCACTGCCGATCACCTCTTCGCCAAGAAGTACGCTGACGTCGCCGACCAGTCTGCTGACGACCTGGTAGACATGATTACCAAGGACCAGGAGGAGGCCTTCGACTACTCTTACTACACTGGGGCCTCCACTGGGGACTCTCCCTACGATGCCACCCACTGGGCTGGTCCTGAGGGTTACATCTGTCCCTCCGAAGTGGTGTATGCCATGCCCAAGCGTGCCCAGAATGTGGAAGGCAAGTGGCGCGTCATTGTCAACGACGTTCACTATTACAGCCAGACTGCCCGCCTCGAGACTTGTCTGTTCCCAGAGGCTGCTTGCCGCGCCCTTGCTCCTTGCTACCAGAGCCACTGCACCCAGAAGTCAGTGTACCACCGACTCCTCTCCTACGACCCATGTGACCCCTACAGGGGCCTCTTCATCGACATCTACAAGATGCCATCTGCCTGCTCATGCCACCTTCCCGCCTAACACGCCACCACAACGCTTCTCAACGAATCGTCTTTTCACACACTAACACTCCATGGCCACCATAGACCACCACAACCCCTGTAAGCCTTCAAAGCGGAGGAGAACACCCACGTGACTGGAGAACTGCTTTCTTTACGTAACACCAGTTGTCACGCCAGGAGCCGAAGGGACGCTCCCACCGCTGCTCTCCCTTTCTCCTTTTGATCCATGTAAAGCGAGAAGTCAATTGTAATATTTTTATAAACAAATCCTTTTTGAACATATCTGTATTTCTTACTCCTATGCATGTTAATTGCTAATAATGTTAGTAATCAGTGATAAAAGAAACATGTAAGGACGATTATAGCAACAATTGCAATGAAGATAATTAAAATTATGGTGATTATGATAATAATAGGATTGATAGTAAAAATAATTTAAAAGGATAACAATAATATTGACAATAATGATCATTCTTATCGCAAGAATGAAAAAATAACGAAATATTATAATGATAATAAAGATGAAAATAGTAACAAGGAACAATATAAAGGTTTATATCAATATTTGAATAATGATTTTAAAAAATAATAATAATAGTTCTAATAGCGACGAAAGTGATCTTTGTATAAAGTTGAGAATTCTAATAATAAAAATGAAAATACCACTAGTAACGATTTCGCGTTTACGAAAAAATATATCGGTAAATATAGATATAATTATATATACGTTTATATACAT
>NW_020872807.1:125815-133315 GCF_003789085.1 Penaeus vannamei | reverse complement strand
CATCATCATAGTCGCTACAGTTCGAAGGCACCGAGAGCTGAGAGTAGAAGCATGGCTTTCCGATACTTGGTGAGTTCCTCTTATATTCTGAGATATATTTACATGCACACATGAGTGGTGTGGTGTTGATTAGTGCGCACACGAAATATTATGTATACAATGGATGAAAGCATCATTAATATGAATTAATCTAACCATATTGCTTTTTCAGATTTCGCTGACTTTGGCAGTCGCCGTTCTGGCCGACCAGACCTCACACGTCAGCATCAGTCTCGGCGGTGCTCCTGCTGTCACCCATCACAGTTCCTCTCACCACGCAAGCCCTTCATACCACCATCAACCTACCTACCACACTCAGCCTTCCTACCATCCACAACCTTCCTACCACCCTGCTCCCGCTTATCACCCACAGCCTTCCTATGAGCATCAACACGAGCCTGCTGTGCCAGAATGTGCTGCCAACACAACCAAAGCTTGGTGCCTCGAGGACGACCACTATCCCACCTACGAGATCAAACACGCAGCAGAGTACCACTACGAGAAGCTCCTCTCCCTCTATGCTGACGTAGCCGACCTCAACACCGAGCTGTCTGTCGACCGACCAAACACCCTGGAGGAGGAAACTTACTTGTGCCCATCAGAGACCGCTTACGTCAGGCCCCTTCGTGCCCTGAACACCGAGGGAAAATGGCGTGTCGTTGTCAACAATATCGATGCCCATTATCAGACTCTCACTCAGACTACACGCATCGAAGAGTGTCTCACTTCCGCCGATGCATGTCCTCTGGTGCCTGAGTGCTACGAGTCCAAGTGTCTGCAGAAGTCCGTCTACCACCGCTTCCTTGTCTACGACTCCTATGATCAGTACTTCCCCTTCGCCATCGAGACCTTCAAGCTTCCCGCCAGCTGTGCTTGTCTCTTGGGCGCCTACACCATCGACCATTAGTCACCAAACACTTGATCTCAAGCCACATTAGGGGGTAAATGAAATGAACATGTTTAGCAACGCAAGTGCGAGACATCGTTCATCTCGGTAGAAACGATAACTGTTTGCATAGAACATCGAATTCCCCGCCTTATGAAACATGAAAATAAATATTATTTTACGTAATTCATATTTGAATTTCCCTTCGCATATGCATATCTTTGAATTCAGGAAGCATTTATCATCAGATGTTTGTTTATATTGGCATTGTTTTTTTTTTAAGAATTTTATAGTAAAAGTCTATTTAGGATCATTTAAAGTTCTCTTCTACTCGAAAACATCTTTTACATCTGACGATCTAAAAACTAAAATCTAAAAAGATATTCTCACTTCTATATATAAACGCACAAGCATTTATGTTAGATATATATTTATATATATACACATACATAAATACATATATAATTATGTATGTTATACATATATAGAGAGCATATATGCATACATATGTATACACGCCCGCGTATATATATACATATTCTATATATATAGACACGCATATATATATATAATATATATATATATATATATATATATATATATATTATATATATATATATATATATATGTCAATTTCCGTGCCTTTTGACAGATGTCCCTTCACCACTGTACCTTTTACCCTGCCGTCATCGCCTTGCAGAGAACGCTCGCTGATTCAATGGGTTTGAAGCTTTGCTCCTTTCCTTGTCCGGCGCCTAGGGTGCTTCACACTCCAGCTGGTCTCGAGACCCAATATACTGGTAATGAACACCTTGGGCACGTGTCCACCGCCGATTGTCCTGTGGCGGTTCTCCTTCCTCTTGAACTTGGCCTTGAACTTGGCGATGAGAGGGTTGAGTTTCTCCTCATTCACTCCGATCCATTTGCTCATTTTCTCAAAGCGAAGACCAAACTTTATGACACTCAATAGCTCCTGTAGTCATCGCGGTCTGTGTTCTTCCTGAAGGATGATAGTGGGGGAGGGTGGGGATGGTGGGTGGGTGCATGCGGTCAGCACACGTGACCAATTAGCCTCTCAGGCGGCCAGACTTAAAACTGTCATTCGCGCGCGTGGCCTGCCAAGGAGTCCAGCTCATTTTCCTCGTGTAAATTATCGGAATATGTGTGTGAATATACGGTATATAATATATATGTATGATATATATATATATATATATATATAAATATATATAATATATATATATATATATATAATATATATATATATAATATATATATATATATATATATATATTTATATATATGAATATAGATACATACATTAATATATATATACATATAGGTAGAGAGATAGATATAGATATTGATATATCATATATAAATATATTCTGATTATATTTACACACATTCATAGAATCATTGATTGATAGGTAATATGCATATATGAGAAGCCATACCATTGTGTACATGTATATATATGTGTGCATGTGTCTATGTGTATTACCAATAGATGTTTGGATAAAGAAACATAAAAATGGGGTAAAAAACAAAAAATCTAGATATACTTTTTTTTGTTTTGCAACCCCCCCCCCACACACACACACCCATATATATATATAATATTATATATATATATATATATATATATATATATATATATATATATATATTCGTATATAAAGATGTATATAATATAGATGTTTATATAGATGTATAAATGTTTGTGCATATATACATACACACACACACACACACACACACACACACACACACACACACACACACACATATATATATTATATATATATATATATATATATATATATATAATATGTATGTATGTATGTATGTATGTATAGAAGTATTCGTATATATAAATATCTTTCGTATAGATTTTCTTATAGTTTATAGTTATGTATGTGGATATACATATATGCATATATATTTGTATATACATATGCAGATTTAAATACATAGCCATATGTATATATATGCGTTTTCGCTTGTTATGTATGACTGTGTCTGTGTTTATATAGATATGTTTATATATGCATATATGTATATGTACGTGTATATATGTATATTATGCATGCGATACACACATATACATATCTACACACAGTGGAAATATTTATATGTATCCATACAAACACCCACACCCTCACTCTTCCACACACTCATATGCATATAGATGTTCAGATGTTCATATGCAAATATGTTTTTTGCCTTTGTGAATCTGATTGTATGTGTATGCCCTGGCCACCTCTCTCCTTCCAGGAAAGAGGATGTGGGGATGGGGCATCCTATGGTAGAAATTAGTTCACGTGTTGTGTTATCGGGAAAGTAATAGCGACAGTTAGGACACGACGCACTTTCACGCTTTTCTAACCTTGGCGTCGCGCATCTTCGTAGTGTGTGGGCGTGGCCAACGCATACGACGCCGTATATAAGCTCGGTAATAACGAATGGGCAACAGTAGAAGCGATTCTCGTATCTATCTGCTCGTTTCATCATGGCTCTTACGTTGGTACGTTGGGATAATACTGACAGTTAAAGCTGTCTTCATTGTAGTGTGTGAAGATTTTGGTCCTTACAAAATCTTGATTTTGTTCTGATGTTATTCTTTGTTTTCCAGTCAGTCGTTCTGGCATGCGCCGGGGTTGTTCTGGGCTCCGTCCACCCTCCAGCATATGGACATCACCCACAGCCTGCTTACGCTCATCATGCGCCTGCCTATGGTCATCATGCACCTGCTTACGGCCACAAGCATGCCTATGAGCACGCTTACTGCGACCCAAGTGTGGCCCCCGCATGCGCTGACAACTCCACTCTCTCCTACTGCTTGGAAGACGCTGAGTATCCCGAGTACGAGATCAAGGCTGCCATCACTGCCGATCACCTCTTCGCCAAGAAGTACGCTGACGTCGCCGACCAGTCTGCTGACGACCTGGTAGACATGATTACCAAGGACCAGGAGGAGGCCTTCGACTACTCTTACTACACTGGGGCCTCCACTGGGGACTCTCCCTACGATGCCACCCACTGGGCTGGTCCTGAGGGTTACATCTGTCCCTCCGAAGTGGTGTATGCCATGCCCAAGCGTGCCCAGAATGTGGAAGGCAAGTGGCGCGTCATTGTCAACGACGTTCACTATTACAGCCAGACTGCCCGCCTCGAGACTTGTCTGTTCCCAGAGGCTGCTTGCCGCGCCCTTGCTCCTTGCTACCAGAGCCACTGCACCCAGAAGTCAGTGTACCACCGACTCCTCTCCTACGACCCATGTGACCCCTACAGGGGCCTCTTCATCGACATCTACAAGATGCCATCTGCCTGCTCATGCCACCTTCCCGCCTAACACGCCACCACAACGCTTCTACACGAATCGCCTCTTCACACACAAACGCTCAATGGCTACCACAGAGCCACCGAAAAGCCCTGTAAGCCTTTTACCCACGTGACTGGAAACTGCTTTTTCACGTCACAATCACCTTCCCGCCTAACACGCCATCACAACGCTTCTCAACGAATCGCCTCTTCACACACTAACACTCCATGGCCACCACCCAACCATGTACAACTCCTGATGGCTCTTCAAGCGAAGGAGAACACCCACGTGACTGGAGCACTGCTTTCTTCACGTAGCGCCTGTAGTTATGCCAGGAACCGAAGGGACACTCCTGCCGCTGCTCTCTCTCTCCTCTTCAATCATGTAAAGTCCATTGTTACATTTTTATAAACAAATCATTGATCATATCTATGATTTTTTTTTTTTTTTACTCCTACACATGTTAACAGTCATTGAAAAAGTAATAATAATTATAGCAATAATTTCAATGAAGATGATAATTGTAATAATAACATAAAAGGAAAATAATAGTATTGATAGTGATAATTCTTATCGTAAGAATAAGGACTAGAAGACAAAGAACAATAACAAAATTATTATGATAATCATGATATTGATGAAAACAGTAATATGGAATAATGGCGTCCTTTGTACCAGTAACTAAAAAAAAAAAAAAAAAAATGTGATGGTGACGATAGGGATCTTTTCAGAAAGTTGCGAGTTTTAATAATAACAATATCAAATAGGAAAATAATACTGATAATAAATTCGTGTTTAAGAAAAAAATACTAATATACGTATTTGTATATATACGTATGTTTCTATACATATATCAATATTTTGATAACATTGGTATGTTGACAATCGTCATTCTCTTTATGATTTTTCTTACTAACTCTGTAAAAACCAGTACTCACAAAATTTTGTGAGTACATGAAAAAAGTAAATACCTAAGGTTGTTAAGGTATCAAAATGGGAGCCAGCAACATATGTAAATTGAATTAGTTCAAGTACAAAATGAGTTCAAACACTGCATTTGGATAGTGAAAGATATCCGTGTTCCCAAAGTAGTTCGTAAGTTTTCAAACTCCAGTGATGAATATGTCTGTTAAACCACAGTCATCGGAATATCTAGTACTATCTAGTACTGTAAAGCTATATATATATATATATATATATATATATATATATATATATATATATATATATATATATATATATATATATATATATATATATATATATATATATATATATATATATATATATATATATATATGTTTTTTTTTTTTTGTTTTTTTTTTAAGTTTAGTTATTAATATATTGATTTGCACCTAAACACCCGCCCACCTTCGAAGACATCACCAGCATACACGTGTTTGCGTGTGTATGTAAGTATATATATATATATATTATATATATATATATATATATATATATATATATATATATATATATATATATATATATATATATATATATATATATATATTTATTTATTGCACACACATATGAATCATACACACACACATAGATATATATATATATATATATATATATATATATATATATATATATATATATATTATATTCATATATGTATGCATATACCTTTGTGTGTGCGTGTGTTTGTGCATGTGCATGCATATATATATATATATATATATATATATATATATATATATATATATATATATATATATATATATATATATATATATATATATATATATATAATGTATATATACATATGTATATATATACATATACATATTCATATGTATGCATATATATAAGTATGTGTGTATATGTACATTTAGTCACATATGTATGTGCATATGTGTGTGTGTACGGATGTATACATATATTTATGCATATATGCATATTTACACAAAGAATATTTGATAACATTTATATGAATTCTTATTTCTAAACGTATACATATACACATCTGTGTATATATATCCATGAGGATTATATATTGTATTATATATGTATATAAAACACACACATCTACATCTATATGTGTGTGTATGAGTATGTGTGTGTGTTTATGTATGTATCAACTGTATACTTACATTTATACATATACATTTTTATGTGTGCAGCTGTACAAATACATATATACATACATATGGATCTAAATGTATGTATGAATTATGTGAGCTTGTACACATATTGATGTGTATGTATATAAATATGCGTGGAAATTGTATATGTATAATTATATATGCACAACATATAGATATGTATATATATATAATTTTCCTTAAAACATTTTTTACAAATGTATATCTACTGTACACACAAAGAAACGCCTATATTGCAAATAATGTTCACGAATAATGCTGAGAGAAAAAGGAAACACGCCTTGATCTCTCCAAGGCGGGCTGGCTGGCCCAAGGATACCTTTCACTCTAATTATTTGCTTCCAGAAATGTTCAATATTATTCTAATTGTTCGTATTCCACACTCCATTTCCCTTTGTGTTTTGCTACAGTATGGATATTTCATAGTGTAAAACAACTCTAAATACCCAGGAACGTTTATATGATCTATGAATAAAAATGAAATTCCTTTCACGGTTCGATTGTGCTGCGGGGGGAGGAGGGGGAGGGGAGGAGGGATACAGCTCCCTATATATAAACGCCCATCATCACGGTCGCTACAGTTCGAGAACTGAGACTAGAAGCATGGCTTTCCGATACTTGGTGAGTTCCTATTATGTTCTGAGACAAATTTACATGCACAGACGAATGTTGGTGTGGGTGTGCTAATTAGTTCACACACGAAATACCTTGTATACAGCGGATGCAAGCATCATCAAAGTGAACTAATTTTACCGTATTCTGTATTGCAGGTTTCGCTGTCTTTGGCGGTCGCTGTTCTGGCCTCCCACCACGCAAGCCCTTCATACCACCATCAACCTACCTACCACACTCAGCCTTCTACCATCCACAACCTTCCTACCACCCTGCTCCCGCTTATCACCCACAGCCTTCCTATGAGCATCAACACGAGCCTGCTGTGCCAGAATGTGCTGCCAACACAACCAAAGCTTGGTGCCTCGAGGACGACCACTATCCCACCTACGAGATCAAACACGCAGCAGAGTACCACTACGAGAAGCTCCTCTCCCTCTATGCTGACGTAGCCGACCTCAACACCGAGCTGTCTGTCGACCGACCAAACACCCTGGAGGAGGAAACTTACTTGTGCCCATCAGAGA
>NW_020872807.1:103725-120715 GCF_003789085.1 Penaeus vannamei | reverse complement strand
TATAGAAGTATTCGTATATATAAATCTTTCGTATAGATTTTGTTTATAGTTATGTATGTGGATATACATATATGCATATATATTTGTATATACATATGTAGATTTAAATACATAGCCATATGTATATATATGCGTTTTCGCTTGTTATGTATGACTGTGTCTGTGTTTATATAGATATGTTTATATATGCATATATGTATATGTACGTGTATATATGTATATTATGCATGCGATACACACATATACATATCTACACGCAGTGGAAATATTTATATGTATCTATACAAACACCCACACGCTCACTTTTCCACATACTCACATGCATGTATATGTGCACGCTTTTTTTTCTTTTTTTTTTTGCCTTTTTTTTCTCCTTCCAGGAAAGAGGATGTGGGGATGGTATGGTAGAAATTAGTTCACGTGTTTGTGCTATCGGAAAGTAATAGCGACAGTTAGGAAACGACGCACTTTCACGCTTTTCTAACCTTGGCGTCGCGCATCTTCGTAGTGCGTGGGCGTGGCCAACGCATACGACGCCGTATATAAACTCGATAATAACGAATGGGCAACAGTAGAAGCGATTCTCGTATCTATCTGCTCGTTTCATCATGGCTCTTACGTTGGTAGTTGTGAAATACTGCCAGTTAAAGCTGTCTTCATTGTAGTGTGTGAAGTTTGGTTCTTACAAATGTGTATTTTGTTTAATGTTAATTTTTGCTTTCCAGTCGGTCGTTCTGGCATGCGCCGGAGTCGTTCTGGGCTCCGTCCACCCTCCAGCATATGGACATCACCCACAGCCTGCTTACGCTCATCATGCGCCTGCCTATGGTCATCATGCATGCGGCAACGGCCACAAGCATGCCTATGAGCACGCTTACTGCGACCCAAGTGTGGCCCCCGCATGCGCTGACAACTCCACTCTCTCCTACTGCTTGGAAGACGCTGAGTATCCCGAGTACGAGATCAAGGCTGCCATCACTGCCGATCACCTCTTCGCCAAGAAGTACGCTGACGTCGCCGACCAGTCTGCTGACGACCTGGTAGACATGATTACCAAGGACCAGGAGGAGGCCTTCGACTACTCTTACTACACTGGGGCCTCCACTGGGGACTCTCCCTACGATGCCACCCACTGGGCTGGTCCTGAGGTTACATCTGTCCCTCCGAAGTGGTGTATGCCATGCCCAAGCGTGCCCAGAATGTGGAAGGCAAGTGGCGCGTCATTGTCAACGACGTTCACTATTACAGCCAGACTGCCCGCCTCGAGACTTGTCTGTTCCCAGAGGCTGCTTGCCGCGCCCTTGCTCCTTGCTACCAGAGCCACTGCACCCAGAAGTCAGTGTACCACCGACTCCTCTCCTACGACCCATGTGACCCTACAGGGGCCTCTTCATCGACATCTACAAGATGCCATCTGCCTGCTCATGCCACCTTCCCGCCTAACACGCACCACAACGCTTCTCAAATCGCCTCTTCACACACTAACACTCCATGGCCACCATTACCGACAACCCCTGTAAGCCTTCAAGCGGGAGAACACCACGTGACTGGAGAACTGCTTTCTTCACGTAACACCAATAGTCATGCCAGGAACCGAAGGGACGCTCCCACCGCTGCTCTCTCGTTCTCTTCAGCCATGTAAAGCGAGTCCATTGTAATATTTTTATAAACAAATCATTTTTGAACATATCTATATGATTTCTTACTCCTGCACATGTTAATTGCTAATGATTTTAATAATTACAAAAGAAAAAAAAATAATTATAACAAATAGTTGCAGTGAAGATTATTACAATTATGATGATTATGATAAAAGCATTAATAGTAATAATAATCTTAAAAGATGCATAATATTGATGAAAATGATAATTCTTATCGCAAGAATGAGAGCTAGAAGACAAAGAACAATAACAAAATAATAATAATAGAAGTTATATAAATAGTAATAAGGAATAATGACATGGTTCATATTAATAATAATATTGATAAAAAAATACATAATGGTTATGATGGTGACGAAAGTGATCTTTGCATAAAGTTGATAATTTAAAAAATAGCAATAACATTAATGAAAATAAAAATAATAATTTCGCTTTTACGAAATTAAAAAAGGTACAAATATACATATGTATATATACATGTTTATATACATATATCAGTATTTTGATAATATAAGGGATGTTAACAATCATCATTCTCGTTATGATTTTCCTATTGTCTCTGTAAGAAAAACAAAATTTTGTGAATATATGAGAAAAGTGAATAGCTAAAGATGGTTGAGATACCGAAATGGGAGCACCAACACTTGTAAAGGGAATTAGTTCAAGTACAGAATGAGTTCACTACTAAATTGAACAATGAACCTATCCGTACTTCCTAAGCAATTCGTAACTGTTTTCAAACTCCAGTGATGAGTGTCTTTTTAAACCACAAAGTCATTGGAATGCAAAATGTATAGTGCTATAAAGGAATATTTTTTTTCTCTCTCACTTAAGTTTAGTTAATATATTGATTTGCACTTATACACCCACCCACCTTCGAACACATCACACGCATACACGTGTGTTATATATATATATATATAAATATATATATATATATATATATATATATATATATATGTGTATATGTATGTATGTATGTATATATTCATTATTATGTATATATATCTATATATATACATATACATAGATATATATATACATATATGTATATGTAGATATACAGTATATGTATACATATACATGTTATATATACACATATGTATATAGATATATACATATATATAAGTATATATATGTGTGGTGCATGTATATGTACACACACACACACAAATATAAATGTGTGTGTGCGTGTGTATACATACATATGCACTTATATATGTATATGCATACATATATATACAATATATATTTATATATATATGTATATATATGCATATGTATATTTGTAAAAGAATATTTGTTTATATACATATATATGAATTTACATTTCTCTCTATATACATAGAGACATACATATGCATATTCATAAGCATATATATATATATTGTATTATAAATGTATATAACACACATAAATATATGTGTGTGTGTGTTTACGTGTGTATGTGTGTATCAACTGTATACTTACATAACTATATATACATGTTAATGTTTGAATATTGAATACATACGTATATACATACATTTATATGGATCTAAATTTACATATGAATTATATTAGTTTGTATATAGATGTATGTGTATGTATATAAAAATATGATAAACTGTAAGTAAACACATATGAATAGAAGTATAAATATGTATATACATATAAACAACATATATACATATACATAGAAAAGGTATGAGTATGAATATCTTCACAGTGCAAGAGAAGTAGTTATTTCTGACGAAGATGTAATCGAAACCGTACTAAGATCTTCATTTTCATTCATACTTTTTCTACAAATGAATGTACAGTTCACATAAGCAAACATATATATGATAATCATGTTCAGAAATAACAACAGAGAAAGGAAAAACGTTTAGATCACCCCAGGAGAGGGCTGGCTGGCCCAAGGATACCTTTCACTCTAATTATTCGCTTCCTGAAATACTCAATTCTTTTCTAATTGTTCATATTCCACACTCCATTTCCCTTTGTGTTTTGCAACAATATGGATATTTCATATAGTGTAAAACGAACTCTAAACACGGAGGAACATTTAAATGATCTATGAATCAAAATGAAATTACTCCACGGTTCGGTTGTGCTGGGGGGGGGAGGGGCGGGGAGGAACGACACTGCTCATATATAAAGGCGCCCATCATCACGGTCGCTACAGTTCGACGCGCCGAGAGCTGAGAGTGCAAGCATGGCTTTCGATACTGGTGAGTTGCCATTATGTTCTGAGATACATTTACTCGCCCATATGAGTACTGGTGTGGGTGTGTTCATTTGCACACACACGAAATACCAGGTATATTATGGATGCAAGCATCATCAATATAGATTAATCTTACCATATTCTGTTTTTTCAGATTTCGCTTTCTTTGGCGGTCGCCGTTCTGGCCGACCAGACCTCACACGTCAGCATCAGTCTCGGCGGTGCTCCTGCTGTCACCCATCACAGTTCCTCTCACCACGCAAGCCCTTCATACCACCATCAACCTACCTACCACACTCAGCCTTCCTACCATCCACAACCTTCCTACCACCCTGCTCCCGCTTATCACCCACAGCCTTCCTATGAGCATCAACACGAGCCTGCTGTGCCAGAATGTGCTGCCAACACAACCAAAGCTTGGTGCCTCGAGGACGACCACTATCCCACCTACGAGATCAAACACGCAGCAGAGTACCACTACGAGAAGCTCCTCTCCCTCTATGCTGACGTAGCCGACCTCAACACCGAGCTGTCTGTCGACCGACCAAACACCCTGGAGGAGGAAACTTACTTGTGCCCATCAGAGACCGCTTACGTCAGGCCCCTTCGTGCCCTGAACACCGAGGGAAAATGGCGTGTCGTTGTCAACAATATCGATGCCCATTATCAGACTCTCACTCAGACTACACGCATCGAAGAGTGTCTCAGTTCCGCCGATGCATGTCCTCTGGTGCCTGAGTGCTACGAGTCCAAGTGTCTGCAGAAGTCCGTCTACCACCGCTTCCTTGTCTACGACTCCTATGATCAGTACTTCCCCTTCGCCATCGAGACCTTCAAGCTTCCCGCCAGCTGTGCTTGTCTCTTGGGCGCCTACACCATCGACCATTAGTCACCAAACACCTGATCTCAAGCCAAATTAGGGGGAAACGAATGAACATGTTGAGTAAATGCAATTGCAAAACATCGTTTGCAAAGGATTGAGTTCCCCCTCATGAAACATGAAAATAAATATTTTACGTAATTTATATTCTAATTTTCCTTCGCATAAGCATATCTTGGAATTCAGGAAGCATTTCTTGTCAGACGTTTGTAGATATTGGCATCGTTTTTATTTCGAACGAGTTTGGAATAGAAGTTTATTTAGGATTCATTTAAAGTTCTTATGCAGTACAAAATATTTTTGCATATGACTATCTACAAAATACAAGTGATTATGCACGTGCAAGGGTTTAAGCAGAATACTCGATTTTCATTCTCCACTCGTATTATGATAGTAGAGGAAGATATTCTCCCTTATATATACACACACATATACTTACATATACATATATCATATGTACAGATTTCCATTTATATATACATGTGTATATGTAGGTATGTATATGTTTACATATATATAATATATGTGCTTGTCTCTGGGCGCCTACACCATCGATCATTAGTCATTAAACACCTTATGTCGAGACACAGGAGGGATGTGTGGAACTTCACATGAATTGAACAATATTTTAATATACATGGCGACACGCCGTCTTTGGAATGACGTGAAGTACGTTTATATGTTTGTATGAATGTGCTATATATATATATATATATATATATATATATATATATATATATATACGGTGTTTACGTATGCATGTCTGTACGACGACGCCCCTCGAAACGAGGTCTGGTTTCATCCCTTTTGCATTAGCAAAATATGAGGAACGTCAGCCAGGCTGGACCAAAGTCTGTATCATTATGTAGTTCTCACTGTTTATTTAGGATCGTATGGATATAGTCCTTTTCTCTCCCTGATCCCCCTTGTTCCTTCTGTGCTTTTGACACGGAAAGTAGCCTCCTCTATCCAAAGTATTTTCTGAAGCTGTCCACGCCTGGTCACAGTGCCCTTTGACAAATGCACTTTAATCACGTTGCTGCTTGGTCGCCTGTGCTTCGCTACACGTCCCCATCTACTCGCACAAAACCTCTTTCGATGCACTTTCGTATAGCGTAAACATTCCCTGATTCGAAGAGTTTGGAGTCTTCATTCTTCATTTTTCCGGCTGTCAGGGATGGTTCACACTTCAACTGCCGCCTTAAGACCATAACAAATCTATCGGACACCTTGGGTCCGTGTCCACCGCCGATCCCCTGCGGCAGTTCTCTTTCCCTTGAACTTGGCCTTGAACTTGGCGATGAGGCGGTTGACTGTTACTTCATTCATTCCGGCACTCGATAACTTCTGGAAATTTATTTCATTGGTTTATTTCGAGGCATCAAAGAAATCAACTCCATTTCCTGCCTAGATGACTTAGAAAGTTAAAACAAAAGCAAAAGGGATTTCTACGTTGGTCTGGGCCTTGTTAAGCTGTGCTCTGAGGAAACCCCCGGAATTGGTTTCCCTTGAAAATTTACACAGCTAAGTGATTTCGGAGAGTGGTTAATATACGTTGTGAAATAAATTTGAAAGTGACGTGATCGGTGCCTCAGTATTCTGTCTGGATGCGGCATTTTACGTGTCAACACATCACGGTTTTTTATTATTATTATTAATGGTCTTAATTGGTCCATAAATGCTTGTTATATACTCCATTTTTTCTTGTCCACAACTAAAAGGAAAGGGACAGAAACACAATACATAAGGCTGTGAATGAAACGGTAATGAGACAATGAATGAATTATGGATTAAAGTTGAGCAGTAAATTACAGAAAGGGGCTTTACCTTAATTAAGAATTACCTCCACTAAAGAGATTTGAAAAATCTATGATTATACTATTTCTTGCGTTGAAGATTCCTCCCTACACACGACTCTCCTTTGCTTATTTCACACTTACCGACCATTCGTATTCAATGCACACACATTACACTTATAATATCGCTCCATTCCTACAATTGTCGACCACTCCATCATATTTCTAAGATATCGCTCCAGATGTTGAATGGGTCCTAGCAGTATGTTCTTTCCCATATCTAAAAAGTACAGTTTAAAATGCGTTTTGTTACGCAAGCACACGCGACCATGAGCCTCCGGGCAGCCAGATCCCAAACTGATCGCTTTCTTACGTAATTGCGTGAACTGCCAAGGTTTCCAGTTCATTTATCTCAGGAGAATTATCGGACTGTGAGAAGGTTACCTGAATTTCCGTCGCTTGAAATGGGACCTGGCTACAGTTACTCGCTCCGATGTGTGTATATATGTATGTGTTTGTTTTTGTGTCTATGAGTCTGACATATATACATACATACATACATATATATATATATATATATATATATATATATATATATATATATATATATATATATATATATATATATACATATATACATATATGTATATATAGTACATGAAATATACATATGATATATATATATATATATATATATATATATATATATATATATATATATATATATATATATATATATATATATATACAGTATATACAATATGCATATGACATATGTCTATATATACATACATACATATGTAGAGGTACATAAGTAGTAGATAAGTAATATATATCTATGAATATCCATCTTAGTACACACATAATATATTTGATATATTATATAAATAAATTACATATATGCATACATATATATGTATATAGAGAGAAATTACTGTTTTATATATGTGTGCATATGTTCATTATGTATATGTATTATGTATAATATAATATATATATATATATATATATATATATATATATATATATATATATATATATATGTATATTTATATATATATAATGCGTGCGTGTGTGCGGGCATGCATGTGTCTGTGAATATAGAGGCTTATCTATGCATGCATATATATAATATATATACACATATATGCACAAATATATATATTATATAATATATATGCGTTTTTGTCTAGATTGAAAAATACACTGTATTTTTAGTATATATATTATGTGTAATCATACATACATATCTATATACATATCTGTATATACATGAATATTTACATACCTATCTAATATATGTTTAAAAGAGTATATATTCATCATATACGGATCCAGACAAACATCCACATCCTCATCTATACACACACACACAAGCACATATATTTATATCATGTTTTTGTGTCTATGAATGTGTGCGCGTGTAATGTGTATACTTGGCTACTTCTCGCCTTTTAGAACAGAGGAGAGGAAGAACGCCCCAAGGTAGAGAGATTAGTTAACGTGTCTATTGTTGGGGAAATAATGCCGACAGAGCCAGAAAACGACGCGCTTTCACGCTTCTCTAACCTTGAAATCGCGCATCTTCGTAGTGCGTGGGCGTGGCCAACGCATACGACGCCCTATATAAACTCGATAATAACGAATGGGCAACAGTAGAAGCGATTCTCGTATCTATCTGCTCGTTTCATTCATGGCTCTTACATTGGTAGGGGAAACATTCTACAAGTTAAGCTGTCATTGTATCTGAAGATTTTGGTCCTTACAAAATGTTGATTTTGTTCTAATGTTAATCTTTGCTTTCCAGTCGGTCGTTCTGGCATGCGCCGGGGTCGTTCTGGGCTCCGTCCACCCTCCAGCATATGGACATCACCACAGCCTGCTTACGCTCATCATGCGCCTGCCTATGGTCATCATGCACCTGCTTACGGCCACAAAGCATGCCTATGAGCACGCTTACTGCGACCCAAGTGTGGCCCCCGCATGCGCTGACAACTCCACTCTCTCCTACTGCTTGGAAGACGCTGAGTATCCCGAGTACGAGATCAAGGCTGCCATCACTGCCGATCACCTCTTCGCCAAGAAGTACGCTGACGTCGCCGACCAGTCTGCTGACGACCTGGTAGACATGATTACCAAGGACCAGGAGGAGGCCTTCGACTACTCTTACTACACTGGGGCCTCCACTGGGGACTCTCCCTACGATGCCACCCACTGGGCTGGTCCTGAGGGTTACATCTGTCCCTCCGAAGTGGTGTATGCCATGCCCAAGCGTGCCCAGAATGTGGAAGGCAAGTGGCGCGTCATTGTCAACGACGTTCACTATTACAGCCAGACTGCCCGCCTCGAGACTTGTCTGTTCCCAGAGGCTGCTTGCCGCGCCCTTGCTCCTTGCTACCAGAGCCACTGCACCCAGAAGTCAGTGTACCACCGACTCCTCTCCTACGACCCATGTGACCCCTACAAGGGCCTCTTCATCGACATCTACAAGATGCCATCTGCCTGCTCATGCCACCTTCCCGCCTAACACGCCACCACAACGCTTCTCAACGAATCGCCTCTTCACACACTAACACTCCATGGCCACCATGGGACTACCGACAACCCCTGTAAGTCCTTCAAGCAGTGGAGAACACCCACGTGACTGGAGAACTGCTTTCTTCACGTAACACCAACAGTCATGCCAGGAACCGAAGGGACGCTCCCTCCATTGCTCTCTCGTTCTCTTCAGCCATGTAAAGCGAGTCCATTGTAATATTTTTATAAACAAATCATTTTT
This sequence comes from Penaeus vannamei, assembly GCF_003789085.1. Lineage (NCBI taxonomy): Eukaryota > Metazoa > Arthropoda > Malacostraca > Decapoda > Penaeidae > Penaeus > Penaeus vannamei. The sequence continues at coordinate 111,390 of NW_020872807.1, read as the reverse complement.
GAACATATCTCTATGATTTCTTACTCCTGCACATGTTAATTGCTATTGATTTTAATAACCATTACAAACAGAAAAAAATAATAATTATAACAAATAGTTGCAGTGAAGATTATTACAATTATGATGATGATAAAAGCATTAATAGTAATAATAATCTTAAAAGGTGCATAATATTGATGAAAATGATAATTTATCGCAAGAATGAGAGCTAGAAGACAAAGAACAATAACAAAATAATAATAGAAGTTATATAAATAGTAATAAGGAATAATGACATGGTTCATATTAATAAATAATATTGATAAAAAAGATACATAATGGTTATGATGGTGACGAAAGTGATCTTTGCATAAAGTTGATAATTTAAATAATAGCAATAACATTAATGAAAATAATAATAAATTCGCTTTTACGAAATTAAAAAAGGTACAAATATACATATGTATATATACATGTTTATATACATATATCAGTATTTTGATAATATAAGGGATGTTAACAATCATGAAACGTATCCATGTTGACAAATGTACTGGATATCTTCATACAAGTGTATTTGACATACGTATCATACATGTTTATATACATATATCAGTATTTTGATAAGATGAGGAATGTTAACAATCATCATTCTCGTTATGATTTTCCTATTGTCTCTGTAAGAAAAGCAAAATTTTGTGAATATGAGAAAAGTGAATAGCTAAAGATGGTTGAGATACCGAAATGGGAGCACCAACATATGTAAAGGAATTAGTTCAAGTACAGAATGAGTTCACTACTAGAATTGAACAATGAACCTATCCGTACTTCCTAAGCAATTCGTAACTGTTTCAAACCCAGTGATGAGTGTCTTTTTAAACCACAAAGTCATGGAATGCAAAAATGTATAGTGCTATAAAGGAATATTTTTTTCTCTCTCACTTAAGTTTTGTTAATATTGATTTGCACTTATACACCCACCCACCTTCGAACACATCACACGCATACACGTGTGTGTTATATATATATATATATATATATATATATATATATATATATATATATATATATATATATATATATATATATATATATATATATATATATATATATATATACATTATACACACACGCGCGCACACAAACACACACATGTGTATATATATCTATATATGTGTGTTATGTATACATATACATAGATATATATACACATATATGTATATGTAGATATACAGTATATGTATACATATACATGTGTATATATACACATATGTATATAGATATATACATATATATAAGTATATATATGTGGGTGCATGTATATGTACACACACATACAAATATAAATGTGTGTGTGTGTGCGTGTGTATACATACATATGCACTTATATATGTATATGCATACATATATATACAAATATATATATTTTTATATATGTATATATATGCATATGTATATTTGTAAAAGAATATTTGTTTATATACATATACATGACTTTACATTTCTCTTTATATACATAAAGACATACATATGCATATTTATAAGCATATATATATTGCATCATAAATGTATATAACACACACAAATATATGTGTGTGTGTGTTTACGTGTGTATGTGTGTATCAACTGTATACTTACATAACTATATATACATGTTAATGTTTGAATATTGAATACATACGTATATACATACATTTATATGGATCTAAATTTACATGTGAATTATATTAGTTTGTATATAGATGTATGTGTATGTATATAATAAATCTGATTGGAAACTGTAAGTAAACACATATGAATAGAAGTATAAATATGTATAAATACATATAAACAACATATATACATATACATAGAAAAGGTATGAGTATGAATATCTTCACAGTGCAAGAGAAGTAGTATTTCTGACGAAGATGTAATCGAAACCGTACTAAGATCTTCATTTTCATTCATACATTTTCCACAAATGAATATGTACAGTTCACATAAGCAAACACATATATTGATAATCATGTTCAGAAATAACAGACAAGAGAAAGGAAAAACGTTTAGATCACCCCAGGAGAGGGCTGGCTGACCCAAGGATAACCTTTCACTCTAATTATTCGCTTCCTGAAATGCTCAATTCTTTTCTAATTGTTCATATTCCACACTCCATTTCCCTTTGTGTTTTGCAACAAATATGGATATTTCATATAGTGTAAAACGAACTCTAAACACGGAGGAACATTTAAATGATCTATGAATCAAAATGAAATTACTCCACGGTTCGGTTGTGCTGGGGGGGGGGGGGGGGAGAGGCGAGGGGAGGAACGACACTGCTCCATATATAAAGGCGCCCATCATCACGGTCGCTACAGTTCAGACGCGCCGAGAGCTGAGAGTGCAAGCATGGCTCTACGATACCTGGTGAGTTGCCATTATGTTCTGAGATACATTTACTCGCCCATATGAGTACTGGTGTGGGTGCGTTCATTAGCGCGCACACGAAATACCAGGTATATTATGGATGCAAGCATCATCAATATGGATTAATCTTACCATATTCTGTTTTTTTTTTATTCAGATTTCGCTTTCTTGGCGGTCGCCGTTCTGGCCGACCAGACCTCACACGTCAGCATCAGTCTCGGCGGTGCTCCTGCTGTCACCATCACAGTTCCTCTCACCACGCAAGCCCTTCATACCACCATCAACCTACCTACCACACTCAGCCTTCCTACCATCCACAACCTTCCTACCACCCTGCTCCCGCTTATCACCCACAGCCTTCCTATGAGCATCAACACGAGCCTGCTGTGCCAGAATGTGCTGCCAACACAACCAAAGCTTGGTGCCTCGAGGACGACCACTATCCCACCTACGAGATCAAACACGCAGCAGAGTACCACTACGAGAAGCTCCTCTCCCTCTATGCTGACGTAGCCGACCTCAACACCGAGCTGTCTGTCGACCGACCAAACACCCTGGAGGAGGAAACTTACTTGTGCCCATCAGAGACCGCTTACGTCAGGCCCCTTCGTGCCCTGAACACCGAGGGAAAATGGCGTGTCGTTGTCAACAATATCGATGCCCATTATCAGACTCTCACTCAGACTACACGCATCGAAGAGTGTCTCAGTTCCGCCGATGCATGTCCTCTGGTGCCTGAGTGCTACGAGTCCAAGTGTCTGCAGAAGTCCGTCTACCACCGCTTCCTTGTCTACGACTCCTATGATCAGTACTTCCCCTTCGCCATCGAGACCTTCAAGCTTCCCGCCAGCTGTGCTTGTCTCTTGGGCGCCTACACCATCGACCATTAGTCACCAAACACCTGATCTCAAGCCAAATTAGGGGGAAACGAAAAACATGTTGAGTAAATGCAATTGCAAAACAATGTTTGCAAAGGACGTTGAGTTCCCCCGTCTCATGAAACATGAAAATAAATATCATATTACGTAATTTATATTCTAATTTTCCTTCGCATAAGCATAAATTCAGGAAGCATTCTTGTCAGACGTTTGTTTATATTGGCATCGTTTTTATTTCTAACGAGTTTGGAATAGAAGTTTATTTAGGATTCATTTAAAGTTCTTATGCAGTACAAAATATCTTTATATGACTATCTAAAAATACAAGTGATTTATGCACGTAAGGGTTTAAGCAGAATACTCGATTTTCATTCTCCACTCGTATTATGATAGTAGAGGAAGATATTCTCCCTTATATATACACACACATATACACAATACATATATCATATGTACAGATTTCCATTTATATATACATGTGTATATGTAGGTATGTTTATGTTTACATATATATATATAATATATGTACTTGTCTCTTGGGCGCCAACACCATCGATCATTAGTCATTAAACACCTTATGTCGAGACACAGGAGGGATGTGTGGAACTTCACATGAATTTAACAATATTTTAACATACATGGCGACACGCCGTCTTTGGAATGACGTGAAGTACGTATATGTTTGTATGAATGTGCTTATATATGTGTTTACGTATGTATGTCTGTACGACGACGCCCCTCGAACGAGTCTGGTTTCATCCCTTTTGCATTAGCAAAATATGAGGAACGTCAGCCAGGCTGGACCAAAGTCTGTATCATTATGTAGTTCTCACTGTTTATTTAGGATCGTATGGATATAGTCCTTTTCTCTCCCTGATCCCCCTTGTTCCTTCTGTGCTTTTGACACAGAAAGTAGCCTCCTCTATCCAAAGTATTTTCTGAAGCTGTCCACGTCCTGGTCACAGTGCCCTTTGAGAAATGCACTTTAATCACGTTGCTGCTTGGTCGCCTGAGCTTCGCGTCACGTCCCCATCTACTCGCACAAAACATCTTTCGATGCACTTTCGTATAGCGTAAACATTCCCTGATTCGAAGAGTTTGGAGTCTTCATTCTTCATTTTTCCGGCTGTCAGGGATGGTTCACACTTCAACTGCCGCCTTAAGACCATAACAAATCTATCGGACACCTTGGGTCCGTGTCCACCGCCGATCCCCTGCGGCAGTTCTCTTTCCCTTGAACTTGGCCTTGAACTTGGCGATGAGGCGGTTGACTGTTACTTCATTCATTCCGGCACTCGATAACTTCTGGAAATTTATTTCATTGGTTTATTTCGAGGCATCAGAGAAAATCAACTCCATTTCCTGCCTAGATGACTTAGAAAGTTAAAACAAAAGCAAAAGGGATTTCTACGTTGGTCTGGGCCTTGTTAAGCTGTGCTCTGAGGAAACCCCCGGAATTGGTTTCCCTTGAAAATTTACACAGCTAAGTGATTTCGGAGAGTGGTTAATATACGTTGTGAAATAAATTTGAAAGTGACGTGATCGGTGCCTCAGTATTCTGTCTGGATGCATTTTACGTGTCAACACATCACGGTTTTTTATTATTATTAATGGTCTTAATTGGTCCATAAATGCTTGTTATACTCCAATTTTTCTTGTCCACAACTAAAAGGAAAGGGACAGAAACACAATACATAAGGCTGTGAATGAAACGGTGAATGAGACAATGAATGAATTATGGATTAAAGTTGAGCAGTAAATTACAGAATAAGGGGCTTTACCTTAATTAAAGAATTACCTCCACTAAAGAGATTTGAAAATATCTATGATTATACTACTTTCTTGCGTTGAAGATTCCTCCCTACACACGACTCTCCTTTGCTTATTTCACACTTACCGACCATTCGTATTCAATGCACACACATTACACTTATAATATCGCTCCATTCCTACAATTCTCGACCACTCCATCATATTTCTAATATATCGCTTCCAGACGTTGAATGGGTGCTAGCAGTATCTTTCTTTCCCATATCTAACAAAGTACAGTTTGAAATGCGTTTTGTTACGCAAGCACACGCGACCATGAGCCTCCCGGGCAGCCAGATCCCAAACTGATCGCTTTCTTACGTAATTGCGTGAACTGCCAAGGTTTCCAGTTCATTTATCTCAGGAGAATTATCGGACTGTGAGAAGGTTACACTGAATTTCCGTCGCTTGAAATGGGACCTGGCTACAGTTACTCGCTCCGATGTGTGTATGCATATGTATGTTTGTTTTTGTGTCTGTGAGTCTGTCATATATATATACGTACATACATACATACATATATATATATGTATATATAGTACATGAAATATACATATGAATATATATATATATATATATATATATATATATATATATATATATATATATATATATATATATATATATATATATATATATACAATATGCATATGAACATGTCATATATATACATACATACATATGTAGAGGTACATAAGTAGCTAGATAAATAATATATATCTATGAATATCCATCTTAGTACACACATTTATATATTTGAGATATATTTATATAAATATAAATTACATATATGCATACATATATGTATATATAGAGAGAATTACTGTTTATATATATGCATATATATAAATATATATACACATATATGCACAAACATATATATATATATATATATATATATATATATATATATATATATATATATATATATATATATATATATATATATATATAATTATATATGTTTTTATCTAGATGAAAATATACTGTACATATATATTCATCATATACGGATCAAACATCCACATCCTCATCTATACACACACACAAGCACATATATTTATATCATGTTTTTGTGTCTATGAATGTGTGCGCGTGTAAATGTGTATGCCTTGGCTATTTCTCGCCTTTTAGAACAGAGGAGAGGAAAGAACGCCCCAAGGTAGAGATTAGTTAACGTGTCTATATTGTTGGGGAAATAATGCAGACAGAGCCAGAAAACGACGCACTTTCACGCTTTCTAACCTTGGTCGCGCATCTTCGTAGTGCGTGGGCGTGGCCAACGCATACGACGCCCTATATAAACTCGGTAATAACGAATGGGCAACAGTAGAAGCGATTCTCGTATCTATCTGCTCGTTTCATCATGGCTCTCACATTGGTAGGGCGTAAACATTCTACAAGTTAAAACTGTGTTCACTGTAATATCTGAAGATTTTGGTCCTTACAAAATGTTGATTTTGTTCTAATGTTGATCTTTGCTTTTCAGTCGATCGTTCTGGCATGCGCCGGAGTAGTTCTGGGCTCCGTCCACCCTCCAGCATATGGACATCACCCACAGCCTGCTTACGCTCATCATGCGCCTGCCTATGGTCATCATGCACCTGCTTACGGCCACAAGCATGCCTATGAGCACGCTTACTGCGACCCAAGTGTGGCCCCCGCATGCGCTGACAACTCCACTCTCCTACTGCTTGGAAGACGCTGAGTATCCCGAGTACGAGATCAAGGCTGCCATCACTGCCGATCACCTCTTCGCCAAGAAGTACGCTGACGTCGCCGACCAGTCTGCTGACGACCTGGTAGACATGATTACCAAGGACCAGGAGGAGGCCTTCGACTACTCTTACTACACTGGGGCCTCCACTGGGGACTCTCCCTACGATGCCACCCACTGGGCTGGTCCTGAGGGTTACATCTGTCCCTCCGAAGTGGTGTATGCCATGCCCAAGCGTGCCCAGAATGTGGAAGGCAAGTGGCGCGTCATTGTCAACGACGTTCACTATTACAGCCAGACTGCCCGCCTCGAGACTTGTCTGTTCCCAGAGGCTGCTTGCCGCGCCCTTGCTCCTTGCTACCAGAGCCACTGCACCCAGAAGTCAGTGTACCACCGACTCCTCTCCTACGACCCATGTGACCCCTACAGGGCCTCTTCATCGACATCTACAAGATGCCATCTGCCTGCTCATGCCACCTTCCCGCCTAACACGCCACACGCTTCTCAACGAATCGCCTCTTCACACACAATACTCCATGGCACATGGAACCACCGAACCCCTGTAAGTCCTTCAAGCGGGAGAAACAACCCGTGACTGAAGAACTGCGTTCTTCACGTACCGACACAAGTCATGCTAGTAACGGAAGGGATTCTCCTGCGAATGCTCTCTCTCTCTCTTCTCTTCATCCATGTAAAGCGTGAAGTCCATTGTAATATTTTATAAACAAACATTTCTGAACATATCTATATGATTTCTTACTCCTATACACGTTATTTGTAGTATTAATGATTAAGTAATGATAATTATAGCACTAATTGCAATGAAGATAGCTATGGTTATGATGAAAGCAGTGATAGTAATAATAATCTAAAAGG
>NW_020872807.1:91532-95525 GCF_003789085.1 Penaeus vannamei | reverse complement strand
TGTGTGATATGATATATATATATATATATATATATATATATATATATATATATATATATATATATATATATATATATATATATATATATATATATATGAATATAAGGCTTATCTATGCATGCATATATAAATAATATACATATATGCATAAACATTTATATATATGCGTTTATCTAGATTAAAAAATACTCTGTATTTTTAGTATATATATTATTATGTGTAATCATACATTCATATCTATATACATATCTGTATATACATGAATATTATATACCCATCTACCTATCTACAGTATACTGCACATGTAACAGGTACACACATATATAAATACAAAGTGTATATATTCATCATATGCGAATCCAGACAAACATCCACATCTCATCTATACACACACACAAGCACATATATTATATATGTATGTTTTTGTTCTCCTGAATGTGTGCGTGTAATGTGTATGCCACTTCTCGCCTTTTAGAACAGAGGAGAGGGAAGAACGCCCCAAGGTAGAGATTAGTTAACGTGTCTATATTGTTGGGAAATAATGCCGACAGAGCCAGAAAACGACGCACTTTCACGCTTTCTAACCTTGGCGTCGCGCATCTTCGTAGTGCGTGGGCGTGGCCAACGCATACGACGCCGTATATAAACTCGATAATAACGAATGGGCAACAGTAGAAGCGATTCTCGTATCTATCTGCTCGTTTCATCATGGCTCTTACGTTGGTACGTTGGGACAATACTGCCAGTTAAAGCTGTCTTCATTGTATGAAGATTTGGTTCTTAAAATGTTGATTTTGTTCTAATGTTAATCTTTGCTTTCCAGTCGGTCGTTCTGGCATGCGCCGGAGTAGTTCTGGGCTCCGTCCACCCTCCAGCATATGGACATCACCCACAGCCTGCTTACGCTCATCATGCGCCTGCCTATGGTCATCATGCACCTGCTTACGGCCACAAGCATGCCTATGAGCACGCTTACTGCGACCCAAGTGTGGCCCCCGCATGCGCTGACAACTCCACTCTCTCCTACTGCTTGGAAGACGCTGAGTATCCCGAGTACGAGATCAAGGCTGCCATCACTGCCGATCACCTCTTCGCCAAGAAGTACGCTGACGTCGCCGACCAGTCTGCTGACGACCTGGTAGACATGATTACCAAGGACCAGGAGGAGGCCTTCGACTACTCTTACTACACTGGGGCCTCCACTGGGGACTCTCCCTACGATGCCACCCACTGGGCTGGTCCTGAGGGTTACATCTGTCCCTCCGAAGTGGTGTATGCCATGCCCAAGCGTGCCCAGAATGTGGAAGGCAAGTGGCGCGTCATTGTCAACGACGTTCACTATTACAGCCAGACTGCCCGCCTCGAGACTTGTCTGTTCCCAGAGGCTGCTTGCCGCGCCCTTGCTCCTTGCTACCAGAGCCACTGCACCCAGAAGTCAGTGTACCACCGACTCCTCTCCTACGACCCATGTGACCCCTACAGGGGCCTCTTCATCGACATCTACAAGATGCCATCTGCCTGCTCATGCCACCTTCCCGCCTAACACGCCACCACAACGCTTCTCAACGAATCGCCTCTTCACACTAACACTCCATGGCCACCATGACCACCACAACCCCTGTAACCTTCAAGCGAGGAGAACACCCACGTGACTGGAGAACTGCTTTCTTTACGTAACACCAGTTGTCAGCCAGGAGCCGAAGGGACGCTCCACCGCTGCTCTCTCTTTCTCCTTTTGATCCATGTAAAGCGAGAAGTCAATTGTAATATTTCTATAAACAAATCCTTTTTGAACTTATCTGTATTTCTTACTCCTATACATGTTAATTGCTCATAATGTTAGTAATCAGTGAAAAAGAAACATGTAACGATTATAGCAATAATTGCAATGAAGATAATTAAAATTATGGTGATTATGATAATAATAGGAATTAGTAAAATAATCTAAAAGGATAGCAATAATATTGACAATAATGATAATTCTCATCGCAAAAATGACCGAGAAAAATAGCAACGAAATTATAATGATGATAAAGATGAAAATAGTAATAAGGAATAATGTAAAGGTTTATATCAATATATGATAATGATTTAAAAATAATATAATGGTTCTTATGTCGACGAAAGTGATCTTTGTATAAAATTGAGAAAATTATAATGAAAATAGCACTACCAACGATTTCTCGTTTACGAAATAATAAGTATATATATACAAATATAGATATATTTATATATACATGTTTATATACATATATCAATAATTTGATAACATAAGGGATGTTAGCGATCCTCATTCTCGTTATGATTCTCTTATTGTCTCTGTGAGAAAACAAAATTTTGTGAGTATATTAGAAAAATGAATAGCTTAAGTTCAAGGACAAAATGACTTCAACACACTACAATTAAATAGTAAAAAAAATATCCATATCTCCTAAGTAATTTGTAATAGTTTTCAAACCCCAGTAATGAATGTCTGTTAAGCCACAAAGTCATTGGAATGCAAAACATGTATAGTACTAAAAAGTACTATATGCACATATGTTTTATTTTCTTTTATGTTTGGTTATTAATATACATATTTGCACTTATACATCCACCCACCTTCGAACACATCACACGCATACACATGTGCGTGTAAATATATATACATATTCATTATATGCACATATGAATGAGACATATAAACAAACATATATGTATATGTATGTGTGTGTGTGTGTGTGTGTGTGTATGTATATATATATATATATATATATATATATATATATATATATATATATATATATATATATATATATATATATATACTATATATATATATATATATATATATATATATATATATATATATATATATATATATATATATATATATATATGTATATATTTATGTATATATATACATATGTATATATATTTACATACAATATATAAATATATATGTATATGCATATCTATATGTGTGTATATATATGTATATATATATATGTGTGTGTGTGTGTGCGCACACACATATGTACATATATATGGGTGTGTGTGGGTGCGTGTATATACATACATAATATATATATATATATATATATATATATATATATATATATATATATATATATATATATATATATATATATATATATATATATATATATGCTCATATATATTTACACAACGAATATCTGTTTATATATATTCATATAAATTCACATTTCTATACATATACATATTAAAAAGTATGCATGTATATTTATAAGTATTTATGCATTGTATTATATATGTATGTAATTCACACATACACACACACGCCCGCGGGCACACACACACACACACACGCACACACACGCACACACACACACACACACACGCACACACACGCATGCATACACACACACGTACGCACACACACACACACACAATGTGTGTGTGTGTGTGTGTGTGTGTGTGCGCGCGCGCATATATATTTACACAGAGAATATTTGTTTATATACATTTATATAAATTCATATTATGTATTGTATTATATATGTATATAATGCACACACACGCCCACGCGCACACACACAAACACACACACGCACACAAATATATATAGATGTGTGTTTGTGTGTGTCAACTGTATACTTACATATATACGTATACATGTTTATGTGTGCATACTGTATAAATAAATATATACATACATACATATTGATCTAAATGTATATATGAATTATGTGAGTTCGTATATATATATATATATATATATATATATATATATATATATATATATATATATATATATATATATATATATAAATATGTGAAACTGTATAAACATATATGAATGTATATATGCATATATGAATACATATATATAACATGTATGTATATACAGACACATGTGTAGATTAGACCGTGTTCATTGTGACAGATGTAGAAAAGGTAATAATGAGAAGGAATATTTCACAGTGCAAGAGAAAACAGGTATTTCCGACGAGATGTAACCGATAAGATATT
>NW_020872807.1:46532-49032 GCF_003789085.1 Penaeus vannamei | reverse complement strand
TGCTTGCTTGAAGGTCCCTGCTGCTTCAGGGAGAGTTGTTGCTGCAAAGACACCTGCTCAGCCACCTGCTCAGCCACCTGCTCAGCCACCTGCTCAGCCACCTGCTCAGGAGCCCGTGTCTGAGAGGAGCACGTAGTGACTTCGTGGGCGCGGTCGTGGGCACGGAGGGCGTGTTGGAGATGGCGGAAGAGGTCCTCTGGTCATTTGTGCAGAGAAGGGCGTGACATAACGTGTCATAACTCCAGTGTGCGTTTTATGTCGGGGGAGGGAGGTAGGGGGGGGAATGTTCTCGGGTTTGATGGTGTCATAAGAGGCGTGGCACAGTGTCACAGTGCCACAGGTCTTCGTAAATCTCTTAAACATTACTTTATATATATTTTATGTTTTTTTTCTGGTATGGTTTCTCATTTTCTCCTTTATTTTCAAGAGTTGGAAATGATAATAAGATTAGTAATGATGATATTGTTATTGCTTTTATTTTGATAATAGTAAAAATCATGAGATAAGATTGATAATGATAATAATAACAGCAGCAAAACAATAATAATGTTAAAGGTAAAACTGGTCAGATAACAGTAATAACACCAATAATTACAATGATCATAATAACGGTAACACTAATAGCGACAATAATAGTTAAAATATTGATAATCATTATTCACCATACACTGATGAATAGTAGTACATCCGTAAAATAAATGTCTTTGGATATAAATTAAAGATAAGATTGATATGATTATAGTAACGGTGATGATGATAAAGCAACTAAGTATAATCTAATATAGGATTTTGATATAAGAATCTAAATACATGAATCTATTGTAGGATTTCAGGCCAGGCACGTATCGTCCATAATTTTTATTTCCTACTATATGTTTTTATTATCATTCTCGTAACAAACATGCCTTTCCATTTTCCATTTTAAATTGAATCACACTTTAGGTTTAATCACTCGGGCTTTATTTTCGATTTCAATATCCTACCATGACTTTTATTTCCAATTTTGGATCGCCGAGTGGAATGCACTGGAAACTGAACGAAATCCTCAGCTTCGTGACGTGAATTCTATGACGAGATTGAACAGGTTTTGCGTTAATATCGCGTAATGTTTTCGTTGCGTTTCGTATCGTTTTTTTTTTTTTTTTGTCATTTTCAGACGTTTTTCTATGGGCGTTGCGAGTGGTTATAAGCAGTCATGGTGGAAATGATGTATATATATATATATATATATATATATATATATATATATATATATATATATATATATATATTTTTTTTTTTTTTTTTTTTTTTTTTTTTTTTTAATGTCAGCCTAATTAATGATTCATAAATAAATGATGGATAAAACATTTGATGATGGTTGTATTGGTGAGGATCATCATTATGAAAACTATATATTTCGATAATGGCATCAACAGTCGTTTTGCAAATTGCAGTTTGCATAAATTGTTACTATTATTATTACTCATTGTATATATATATATATATATATATATATATATATATATATATATATATATATATATATATATATATATAATATATATATATATATATATATATATATATATATATGTATATATATATATATGTGTGTGTGTGTGGTGTGTGTGTGTGTGTGTGTGTGTGTGTGTGTGTGTGTGTGTGTGGTGTTGTGTGTGTGTGTGTTGTGTGTTGTGTGTGTGTGTGTGTGTTGTGTGTGTGTATTACCTGCATATGAGTCTGGTTGTTTCTATATACGTATAAACACACACATATATTATCATCGTCATCACCATCAAAATCACTTTCATCTTCTGTAATCATCATGAAATTCTATTAATTTGAAGAAAAGAATTACATTTTTTAAAAAACTGAATTCCCCTTTTTTTAATTACCTTTTTTCGCGTCAGTATCAAAAGAGTGGTCTGACAGAGAGGCTTAGGGAGGAAGTCAAAAGGGAGGAGGGGGGGGGGGTGGAGGGGTGAAGGGTTGGCGGGGGGTTGAAGGGGGGGAGGGGGTGAAGGGGTTGGCGGGAGGGGAGGGGAGTGAAGGAGTTGTGGGGGGGGGGGGTTGGAGTGGTGAAGGAGTTACGGGATGGGGGGGTGAAGGGGTTGGCGGGGGGGGGTGAAGGAGTTGTGGGGGGGGTTGGAGTGGTGAAGGAGTTGCGGGGGGAGGGTGGGGGTTGAAGGGGGGGTGGGGATGAAGCAGATGGCGGGGGGGGGAGAAGTTGTGGGACAGGGGGGTGAAGGGTTGTGGGGGGGTGGGATGGAAGAGGATGTGTAAGGAAGTATTGGAGAGGGAGGAGAAAGGAGGGAAGGGGAAGGAAGAAGGGTGTGAAGGAGGAAGGAATAACGGTAGAGAAAGAAAGAGAGGAAAGAGAGGAAGGAAAGGAAGGAGGGAGAGGGGAAGAAGGAGAGAAAGAGGGAAGAAAGAGAGACAGAGGGAGGGGTAGATAGCACGGAGGGGCCTGGGGAAAGGGGGGGGGAGAAGGGAGGGAATGGAGAAATGGAAGGAAAGA
>NW_020872807.1:39032-41532 GCF_003789085.1 Penaeus vannamei | reverse complement strand
GAATGTTGTGTGTGTGCGTGCGTGTGTGTGTATGTGAGTAAGTTTGCGCGTGTGTGTACATGCATGTATGTGCTATACACCCATGTATTGTACATCTATATATGTGCTATACACCCATATATAATTACCGCACGTGAATCTAAAAAAGCGAGAAAGAAGAAAGACCGAAATGCCAAATTTGCCCCACACTCTCCCAGCGGCACCCCGGAGAGGACGAAGATGCTCCAACCCGGTTCTTTATTCCATTATCACGCGAAACCCTACATCGATCCAGAGGAGAGAGAGGAGTGAGGGAGGCGCGATGGGTCGGAAAAGGTTGTGGAAAGGTAGGGAGGAGGAGGGAAGGAAGGGGAGGGGAGGGGAGGAGGGGAAAGAAGGGGAGAGAGAGGGGGGAGGGGAGGGTAAGGAGAGAGAGGGGGGATAAGGGGAGAAAGGGAGGGTGTAAGGAGAGAGGTTGGAGGGGAGGGAAAGAGGGAGAAGGGTTGGAAGAGAGGGAGGGGGATGGAGAAGGTAAGGGAGAGATGGAGGGGACGAAGGAGGTAAGGGAAATGGGTGGGAGAGAAGGAGGAGAAGGGTTGGAAGAGAGGGAGAGGGTAAGGAGAGAGGTTGAAGGAGAGGGAAAGAGGGGGAAGAGTTGGAAGAGAGGGAGGGGGTAAGGGAGAAAAGGTGGGAGAGAGGGAGGGACGGAAGGAGTAAGGGGAGAGGTTGGGGAGAGGGAGAGGAGTAAGAAAGAAAGGGTAGGGGAAGGAAGGAGGTAAGGGAGAAAGGAGAGGAGAGAGGAAGGGGGTAAGAGAGTAAAGAAAGAAAGTAGGGGACGGAAGGAGGTAAGGGAGAAAGGTGGGGAGAGAGGAGGGGAGGAGGGGCAAGGGAGAAAGGGTGGGAGAGGGTAGGGGGAGTAAAGGAAGAAAGGAGTGGGGAGAAGAAAGGGGTTAAGAAAAAGAGGGGGAGAGGGGGGTCAGAGAGAGAGAGGGTAAAGGAGGAGGAAGAGTACGAGACAATAAAAGAGTAAGGGAGAGAGAGGAAGAAAGGGAGAGAAGAAGAGGGAATAAATCCTAGAAAGAGATGAAAGGACAGGTGGTGAGAGAGAGAGAGGGGAGAGAGACTAGGTTAAGGCAGGTATAGGGGAGGGTGAGAGACAGAGGATAAAGGAGAGGAGGTGAGAGAAAGCGGATAGGGGAAGGGGGGGGGAGGGATAGGAAGAGGCTGTTCCTGACTCGTGGTGAATGGGGAGAGAAAATACTGAGGAAGGGTTAGGTCTGTTTGGTATTTGTGTTGTGTGTGCTAGACAGAGGGGAGGGAGAGAGAGAGAGAGAGAGAGAGGGAGGACGAAGAGAGAGACGAGAGAGAGAGAGAGAGAGAATGGAGGGGGAAAGAGAGAGAGAGAGAGAGAGAGGGGGAGAGAAAGGGGGGAGGAAGGGAGGAAGAGAGAGACAGACAGACAGAAGCAGAAATAGAGACAAAGAAAGAGAGAGGGAAAGAAAGAAAGAATGTTTGAGTGAACGTACTAAATGGAGAAATGTGTATCTGTAAATAAATGCGTGTGCGCTTGTTTACATGCGTCGTGTGTGTCCTGATGTGTTGATGTGCATGTTGCGTGTGTGTCCTGATGTGTATGTGCATGTGCGTGTGTGTTGTCCTTGATGTGTATATGCATGTTGCGTGTGTTGTGCTCCTGATGTGCATGTGCGTGTGCGTATGTGTGTCCTGATGTGTATGTGCATGTGCGTGTGTGTCCTGAGGTGTATGTGCATTTGCGTGTGTGTGTCCTGATGTGCATGTGCGTGGTCGCCGGTATGTGCTTCCTGATGTGTAATGTACTGTGCCAGTGCCGTGCTGTGTCCTGAGAGGGCGTGTATGTGCACTTGCGCTGTGTCGTGTCCTGATGTGCATGTGCATCGTCGTGTGTGTGTCCTGATGGTATGTCATGTCGCGTGTGACGTGTGTCCTGATGCTGTACTCGTACATTGCTGCGTTGTGTGTCTATGTCATGTGCATGTGTGTGGTGTGTCCTGATGTGCATGTACATGTGCGTGTGTGTGCTGCTCGTGTGTATATATGTCCGGTATGTATGTTTGTGTGCATACATGCGTGCTGTACTTATGACTGTAAGATCCATCAGCTGCTAATGCCAAGCCAAGCTGTAATGAAATTCCCGCTGCGTCGCCACAGCTTCCCGCTCCTCCCTCCTCTCCCAAGATGGCTGCGCCGCCGTCAATTAGAGTCTGTTACATTAACCCACTAATTGCTTCGCGAATTAACGGGTTAAGGGATTACGGACATAATCGACAACATGTATTACTTAGTGAATACAATTATGTCAGTTTTTATGCAGGATTTATGAAGAGAGAGACGAGAGAGAGGATGTGAGAGAAGGAGTGATAGTAGAGAAAGAGAGGAGAGAGAAGAGAGAGAGGAGAAGGAGAACGAGAGAAGAGCACGAGCACGAGACGACGAGAGAGAGACGACGAAAAGAGAGAGAGCACGAGAGAGAGATGAAGAG
>NW_020872807.1:21532-26532 GCF_003789085.1 Penaeus vannamei | reverse complement strand
TCTCTTCTCTTCTCGTCTGCTCCTCTCTCTCGTCTCTCTCATCCTCGTCTCTCTCTCCTCTTCTGTCTTCCTCTCTCCTCTATAAATCTATCTATCTAATCTATCTATCTCTCTCTCCCGCTCTCTTTTTCTCTCTCTCCTCTCTCCTCCTCCTCTGCTCTCTCCTCATCGTCTGCCTCGGGTCATCCTCTCTCTCTGTGCTCGTCTCCCTCTGCTCGGTCTCCCCGTCTCTCCTCACTCATCGTCTCTCGTTCATCCTCTCTCTCCTCTCTCTTCCGTCTCTCCCTAGCAATCTCGCCTCACCTCCCTCCCTCCTCCTCCTGCGCCTCCCTCCCCCGCCTCACTTTCCTTCCCTTGCCTTCCCTCCCCTCGCCCATCCCTCCCTCCCGTCCCAATCCCTCCGCTCCCATCGTGTTCACTCCCGTCCCTCCCGTCCTCTTACCTGTGCCCTCCATACCCGTCCCTCACCGTAAACGAGCTCCTCTTACCCGCTCCCTCCCTGACCCCCTCCCTCCACTTCCTCCCAATCGCTATCCCTCACCTTGCTCTCTCTCGTCGATCTCTCTGCCTCTCTCGTCTCTCTGCATCCACCTGACATCTTTCCCTTATTTTCCTTCTTCCGAGAAATCCGCGATCTCCGTCTCAGTCTCAAACAACTGGACTTGTTGATGCCTCTGCTAAGAAAAGCTGAACGAAAAGCCAGGAAGCTTAGTGTGCAGAAAGGGAGAGGAAAGAAGGAAAAGGACAAAGGGGGAAATGGTGAAGATGGTGATAGGACGTCAGTAGCAGAAGGGAAAGAAAGGGAAGTGGGAGAGGGAAGGAGTGAAGGGGGAGAGAGGAGAGGGGAAGAGGATGAGGGTGAGAATGAAGACCGAAGGGAAGAGTTAGGAATTAAAGAAAAAAATAAGAGAGAGAGAGAGAGGGAGGGAGGGAGAGAGAGACAGAGAGAGACACGGCGAGAGAAAGTGAGAGTGAGAGAGAGAAAGAGAGACAGACAGACAGATAAACAAACAGCCAAATAAACGGATACACAAAAAAAAAAAACAGAAAGAAAGAGAGAGAACAAACACAGAGAAAGATAAAGGACAGAGAACATAGAGAAAGATAATAGGACAGAGAAATAGCAGATAGAGATCAGGTCCACACGAAGAATCGCGTCACTACTCCGAAGGGTCATATTATGCAAGGCAATCACAACAATTTGCCACGCTAATCTACCTTGCCTCGCCTCCGAAATTGGCACCCACGTCAATCCCCGTTTCCAGATCTGACTTCAAAAGTCCGAAATCACACCGATCGACTGAGCTTTCAACCGAAATTTTCCACATGAGCTTCACGCCGAAATCACATGAGCTTTCACACCGAAATCACATGAGCTTCACACCGAAATTACATGAGCTTTCACACCGAAATCACGTGAGCTTTCAATCACATGAAATCACATGAATCTCTTGATATGAAACCTTCACATTCCTTGATATATAACACCTACAACACAATAATCTTTCATTGTATCATCTTTATCTTTAACATACTAAAGATCTTGATTTTATTTCTTACTTTTTGACCAACACTGAAAACAAAAATACAAGTGGAAATTATACTGATTAAAAAAACAAAATAAGGGTTATCTGCTTGTTCATTGTTCTTTTTGTTCCTTTTCTTTGTATTCCCAATTAATGCCGTCCCTTTAGAATGCAAAGTACCGGATGTTTGTTGTGTACCACCGTAGCAGTGTTTTCGTTTTTGCACAGGGAGTGGGGGAAGCTTTTAGTCGGAAAAATGTTTAATTCTTGTTTTTCACTCTTCGTAACTGTTAAAACATGGTCGTATGTGTGGTGATGTATATACATACAGTACTGCAAACATATGTGTATATACATGTATATACATATATATAATATAATAAGTATATATATATATATATATAATATATATATATATATATATATATTATATATAGAGTAGAGAGACGAGAGAGAGAGAGAGAGAGAGAGAGAGAGAGGAGAGAGAGAGAGAAGAGAGAGAGAGAGCAGTGGAGAGAGAGAGAGAGAGAGAGAGGAGAGAGAGAGAGAGAGAAGAAGAAATAGAATGAGAGAAACGAGTATATAATGAGTTATAGATATATATATATATATATATATATATATAGAATTTAATATATGATATGTATGTGTTTGTGTGTGCGGGGTTGTGTGTGTGGTGTGTGTGTGTGTATTCATATCACTCGTCGCCAAGCCTATGGACATGGACAAAGTAAGGAATCGACTTTCACCGCAAAATATCAGGGTAGAGAAAGGCCGACTGCCGTCCACAGTGGCAGTAAACAAGACCTCAAAAGAGACTCTTGTTTACATCCAATCTCCCGTGCAATACAGAGTAAACAAGGGCAAGAAACGATGTCAAGTGTTCTCTCTCTCTCTCTCTCTCTCCTCTCTCTCTCTAATCCTAACTATCTCTATCTCTCTGTCTTTCTCATTAATCTATCTCTCTAATCTCCTCAATCTCTCTCTCTCTCTCTCTCTCTCTCTCTCTCTCTCCTCTTCTCTCTCTCTCTCTCTCTCTCTCTCTCTCTCTCTCTCCCTCTCTCTCTCTCTCTCTCTCTCTCTCTTGTTCTTTCTCTCAACAGTCTCAACAACATATGATTTTGAAGCAAATAGAGTAATAACAACACGTGATTTTGAAGCAAGAGTTCGCAACTGGAAAGCACTTTGAAGCAAGAGAGAGAGAGTAGCAACAACCTTGTGCGTTTGAAGCAAGAGAGAAAGCAACAACTTTGTGGTCTGAAGCAAGAGAGAGTTAGCAACAACCTTGTGAGTTTGAGCAAGCAGAGGAGTAGCCAACAACCTTGGTGAGTTTGAAGCAAGAGAAAGTAACAACACTTGAGCGTTGCAACAACAACTTGTGCGTTTGAAAGCAAGAGAAAGTAACAACAACATCTCATTTCGAAGCAAGAACGTACTTCTCCCTGTCCGCTTACAGAACAGATCGACTCAACCTCTAACTAAAGATCTAGAGAGGATCATTTTCTTCCGAAGACCGAAGAGCAGCTCGCCATCACAAGCTTCCTTTCCCGAAGTAAATACTCATGTTACGAGCTCAGCCTCCCAGGGACATGAAAAGGAAGACTGACAGGAGAAGGGAGGAGGGAGGAGAGAGAGAGAGAGAGAGAGAGAGGAGAGAGAGAGAGAGAGAAGAGAGAGAGGGAAGGAGAGGGAGAGGGAGGGGGGGAAGGAGAGAGAGAGAGGAGGGGAGAAGAGACGAGAAGAGAGGAGGGAGAGAAGGGAGAGAGAAGAGGAGAGAGAGAGAGAGAGGAGAGAGAGAGGGAGGAGGGAGAGAGAGAGAGAGAGGAGAGAGGAGAGGGGCGGAGGAGAGAGAGAGAGGAGATGAAAAAATGGAACATGAATGAGACTCTGAGCAAACAAGGGACGCTAAGACCAAAGTGGTGAGAAAAATGTTTTACATGCAGATGCGTGTATACCTACAGATGCGTGTGCACCTGTACAGACACACGTACTTATATAGACGCGTGGACATGTACAGATATATGCACATATACAGATAAGTGCACATGTACAGGCATGTGTACACATAATGACATCTGTACATATACAAACTCGAGCACATATACAGACACGCCCACACATACAAATACGTTTAGATATATATATATATACATATATGCGCCCACGTACAGACACGTGCAACTCAAACATTTACACGAAGCACAAAGACGTGCAAACATACAACACACGCACACATACAAACAGGTGACACAACGCTACAGCTGTGATACGACAGTGATACTATATGCGCGAAGCTAAGAAATATAGAGATATAAATACACAGAGTACAAAACAACTGGGAGCAAATGGGCAGGAGAGGAGAAAGAGAAGAGAGCAGAGCAGAGAGAGATATGAGAGACGAACTGAGTGATGAGAGACCGAGACCGGCAGAGAGGATCGACGAGCGAAACAGACGAGCCAGAGGAGAGAGAGGACGTGAGAGAGAGATAGTGAATGAGAGACTGTCTCGAGGCATTGCCAGGACGGAACAGAGAGAATGCGAGAATTAAGAAAGAAAGATACAGAGAAAGTCAAAAAAGAGGAAAGGAAGTAAGATCTTAGAAGACAAGAGGAAAGAAAGAAGAGAGAAAGGAGCAACGTTGAAACAACATCCAACTTCAAGACAATACGAGTAAATCAAAGAAAGTATGAAACTAATAATTACAAAAAGCCAAGCCAGAGGAAGCCATCACTGTACCACAACCATAACCGCCTTCCTCTCTCCCGCTCTGGTTCTAAATCGCTTTGCACCACTGCATTCTTTCGGACCACACAAGCTGCGCGCACACCACTGTGACGTGAAACCGCTGAGCTCATACCGTAGACGACTCCAAAGGGGGGAATGAAGCGCACGGAATTCCCCTTTCAAAGTCTACTCAGCATCGCGTTGTCAAAAGTGTGCTGTCTTAGCTTCTGGGTGCATGCTCCGCATGTGCAGTGCTTAGACTGACTCCGCCTGTCGTGCTGTTGAGATTCTTATTTATGATTTTTTTTATTTTTTTTTTAGTTAGTTTTGGTTCCGTGTTTGTCGGTTTTTGCTTTGTTTCCTGCCTGATACTGCGTGTGTGTCGTCTTTCCTCTTAACTCTCCTCTTCTCCTCTTTCGGCTTCTTGTTCTCTTTCTTTTCACTCTTTCCGTTCTCTGTGGCTCATCTCTTTCGTGTCTCTTGTCTCTCTCTTTCGCTCTCTCTCTCTTTCTCTCTTTCGTTCTCTTCTTCTTTTATTCGCCCTCTCTCTCCTCCTCTCCTTCCTCTCCTCTCTCTCTCCTCTCTCTCTCTCTCTCTCTCATCTCTCTCTCTCTCTCCTCCTCCTCTCTCTCCTCGTCTCTCTCTCTTCTCTCTCTCTAGACTCCCTATCTCTCTCCTACATCATATCACACAAGACCTATAAGCCATCTCGCTAACAGTCTCTCTCCTTGTCTGCGCTCTCCTCTCGC
>NW_020872807.1:20000-21432 GCF_003789085.1 Penaeus vannamei | reverse complement strand
TCGATCGGTATCTGGCATGCCGGGGGTTCTGGGCTCCGTCCACCCTCCAGCATATGGACATCACCCACAGCCTGCTTACGCTCATCATGCGCCTGCCTATGGTCATCATGCACCTGCTTACGGCCACAAGCATGCCTATGAGCACGCTTACTGCGACCCAAGTGTGGCCCCCGCATGCGCTGACAACTCCACTCTCTCCTACTGCTTGGAAGACGCTGAGTATCCCGAGTACGAGATCAAGGCTGCCATCACTGCCGATCACCTCTTCGCCAAGAAGTACGCTGACGTCGCCGACCAGTCTGCTGACGACCTGGTAGACATGATTACCAAGGACCAGGAGGAGGCCTTCGACTACTCTTACTACACTGGGGCCTCCACTGGGGACTCTCCCTACGATGCCACCCACTGGGCTGGTCCTGAGGGTTACATCTGTCCCTCCGAAGTGGTGTATGCCATGCCCAAGCGTGCCCAGAATGTGGAAGGCAAGTGGCGCGTCATTGTCAACGACGTTCACTATTACAGCCAGACTGCCCGCCTCGAGACTTGTCTGTTCCCAGAGGCTGCTTGCCGCGCCCTTGCTCCTTGCTACCAGAGCCACTGCACCCAGAAGTCAGTGTACCACCGACTCCTCTCCTACGACCCATGTGACCCCTACAGGGGCCTCTTCATCGACATCTACAAGATGCCATCTGCCTGCTCATGCCACCTTCCCGCCTAACACGCCAGCACGCTTCTCAACGAATCGCCTATTCACACGCCAATACTCCATGGGCATCATGGAACCACCAAGAACCCCTGTAAGTCCTTCAAGCAGTGGAGAACAACCGCGTGACTGAAGAACTGCGTTCTTCACGTACCGACACAAGTCATGCTAGTAACGGAAGGGATTCTCCTGCGAATGCTCTCTCTCTCTCTTCTCTTCATCCATGTAAAGCGTGAAGTCCATTGTAATATTTTATAAACAAACATTTCTGAACATATCTATATGATTTCTTACTCCTATACACGTTATTTGTAGTATTAATGATTAAGTAATGATAATTATAGCACTAATTGCAATGAAGATAGCTATGGTTATGATGAAAGCAGTGATAGTAATAATAATCTAAAAGGAAAGCAGTAATATTCACAATAGTGATATTTCTTTTCTCAAGAATAAGAATTAGATGACAAATAATATAATAATGATAATTATATTGATAAAATGAATGATTTGCTATAGTGTAATACCGTACATCAATAACTAATAATTATAATTAATAAGACCTTATAGTGGTGATGGTAACGAAAGTAATGATCATTGCATAAGGTTAAGAGTGTAGTAATAATGATAAGAATTAATATAAATATATACGCACAAATACACATACATATACATAAATATGTACATCAAATATGTATATATATGTATATATATCAATATTTAGATAAT
>NW_020872807.1:0-12500 GCF_003789085.1 Penaeus vannamei | reverse complement strand
AGTTTTGTTAATATATTGATTTGCACTTATACACCCACCCACCTTCGAACACATCACACGCATACACGTGTGTGTTATATATATATATATATATATATATATATATATATATATATATATATATATATATATATATATATACATTATACACACGCGCGCACACAAACACACACATGTATATATATCTATATATGTATACATATACATAGATATATTATATACATATATGTATATGTAGATATACAGTATATGTATACATATACATGTGTATATATACACATATGTATATAGATATATACATATATATAAGTATATATATGTGTGGTGCATGTATATGTACACACACACACAAATATAAATGTGTGTGTGCGTGTGTATACATACATATGCACTTATATATGTATATGCATACATATATATACAAATATATATATTTATATATATGTATATATATGCATATGTATATTTTGTAAAAAATATTTGTTTATATACATATATATGAATTTACATTTCTTTATATACATAAAGACATACATATGCATATTTATAAGCATATATATATTGTATTATAAATGTATATAAACACACACAAATATATGTGTGTGTGTGTTTACGTGTGTATGTGTGTATCAACTGTATACTTACATAACTATATATACATGTTAATGTTTGAATATTGAATACATACGTATATACATACATTTATATGGATCTAAATTTACATATGAATTATATTAGTTTGTATATAGATGTATGTGTATGTATATAAATAAATATGATGGAAACTGTAAGTAAACACATATGAATAGAAGTATAAATATGTATAAATACATATAAACAACATATATACATATACATAGAAAAGGTATGAGTATGAATATCTTCACAGTGCAAGAGAAGTAGTTATTTCTGACGAAGATGTAATCGAAACCGTACTAAGATCTTCATTTTCATTCATACTTTTTCTACAAATGCATATGTACAGTTCACATAAGCAAACATATATATTGATAATCATGTTCAGAAATAACAAAGACAAGAGAAAGGAAAACGTTTAGATCACCCAGAGAGGGCTGGCTGACCCAAGGATACCTTTCACTCTAATTATTCGCTTCCTGAAATGCTCAATTCTTTTCTAATTGTTCATTTTCCACACTCCATTTCCCTTTGTGTTTTGCAACAATATGGATATTTCATATGTGTAAAACGAACTCTAAACACGGAGGAACATTTAAATGATCTATGAATCAAAATGAAATTACTCCCACGGTTCGGTTGTGCTGGGGGGGGGCGGGGCGAGGGAGGAACGACACTGCTCCATATATAAAGGCGCCCATCATCACGGTCGCTACAGTTCAGACGCGCCGAGAGCTGAGAGTGCAAGCATGGCTCTACGATACCTGGTGAGTTGCCATTATGTTCTGAGATACATTTACTCGCCA
The DNA here is from genome assembly GCF_003789085.1 of Penaeus vannamei. Taxonomy (NCBI): domain Eukaryota; kingdom Metazoa; phylum Arthropoda; class Malacostraca; order Decapoda; family Penaeidae; genus Penaeus; species Penaeus vannamei. Next base: position 11,058 of record NW_020872807.1, on the reverse strand, counting down.
TATGAGTACTGGTGTGGGTGCGTTCATTAGCGCGCACACGAAATACCAGGTATATTATGGATGCAAGCATCATCAATATGGATTAATCTTACCATATTCTGTTTTTTTTCAGATTTCGCTTTCTTTGGCGGTCGCCGTTCTGGCCGACCAGACCTCACACGTCAGCATCAGTCTCGGCGGTGCTCCTGCTGTCACCCATCACAGTTCCTCTCACCACGCAAGCCCTTCATACCACCATCAACCTACCTACCACACTCAGCCTTCCTACCATCCACAACCTTCCTACCACCCTGCTCCCGCTTATCACCCACAGCCTTCCTATGAGCATCAACACGAGCCTGCTGTGCCAGAATGTGCTGCCAACACAACCAAAGCTTGGTGCCTCGAGGACGACCACTATCCCACCTACGAGATCAAACACGCAGCAGAGTACCACTACGAGAAGCTCCTCTCCCTCTATGCTGACGTAGCCGACCTCAACACCGAGCTGTCTGTCGACCGACCAAACACCCTGGAGGAGAAACTTACTTGCCCATCAGAGACCGCTTACGTCAGGCCCCTTCGTGCCCTCAACACCGAGGGAAAATGGCGTGTCGTTGTCAACAATATCGATGCCCATTATCAGACTCTCACTCAGACTACACGCATCGAAGAGTGTCTCAGTTCCGCCGATGCATGTCCTCTGGTGCCTGAGTGCTACGAGTCCAAGTGTCTGCAGAAGTCCGTCTACCACCGCTTCCTTGTCTACGACTCCTATGATCAGTACTTCCCCTTCGCCATCGAGACCTTCAAGCTTCCCGCCAGCTGTGCTTGTCTCTTGGGCGCCTACACCATCGACCATTAGTCACCAAACACCTGATCTCAAGCCAAATTAGGGGGGAAATGAATTGAACATGTTTAGCAAACGCGAGACACATCGTTCATGTCGGCAGAAACGATGATAACTGATTGCAAAGAACATCGAATCCCCTCGCTTTTAAAAAAGAACATGAAAATAAATATTATTTTACGTAATCTACATTTCAATTTCCCATCTTATATGCCTATTTTCCTGTATCATCATATGTTTATTTTTATTGTCATTGTTTTGATTTCCATGAATTTGATAATAGAAGTCTATTTACGATTCATTTAAAGTTCTCTTCTGTTTAGAAATAGCTTTTGCATTTGACAATCTACAAACAACAGGTGATATAAGCACGTGCTAAGGAACAAGCAGAAAAAAAAGGTTTTCCTTCTGATCACTCCTATCATGAACGCAGAGGAAGATATTCTCACTTATATATGCACATATTTATGTATTTATATACTTACACATACATATATGATATATATAAATATAATGTATACAAGTACAAAATATAAACATATAAATATCTATATATAAACATATAAATATATATGTATATATGCATATATATATATATATATATATATATATATATATATATATATACATATATATATATACATGTATATACACATATATATACTAGGGGTGCTTCATACCAGTTGGTCATAAGACCAATATTCTGATAATATACACCTCGGGCACGTGTCCACCGCCGATTGCCCTATGACGGTTCTCCTTCCCCTTGAACTTGACCTTGAACTTGATGAGAGTTTTTCCTCATTCACTCCGATCGAACTACTCCAAAATGCAGACTCGCTTTATGACACTTAATAGCTCCTACACAGTCATCGTGTTTTTGTTTTTCCTAAAGGATGATACTGGGGGAGGATGGGAGGGTGGAGTGGGTGCATGTGGTCAGCACACGCGACCAATTAGCCTCACAGGCAGCCAGATTAAAACTGATCGCTCAGTCATTCACGCGTGTAGCCTACCAAGGAGTCCAGCTCATTTCTCTTCCGGAAAGTATCGGATGCACACCTTCCACAACAGAAAATGGGCACTGACCGCACGTATATACGTACATTATATACATATTACATACATACATAATATATATAATATATATATGTATATATATATATATATATATATATATATATATATATATATATATATATATATATATATACACACACACACACACACACATCTAGGTAGGGAGATAAGTGTAGATATAGATAGGTACATATTAATATATTCTTTATCTTAATTTACACATGGAATCATAGATTGATAGATAGCATGCATATATAAATATTCATATCACTGTGCGAATATATATGTGTCTGTGTGTATAGATGAATAAACATATAAATGGGGCCAAAAAAAAAAAATCTATATATACTTTTTTGTTTGTTTGCACACCCACACATATACGCATATATATTCATATATACAAATGTATATAATATAGATGTGTATATAGATGCATATATGTGTGTATGTGTATACATATACATATAAGCATATATGTATATAATCATTCGTATATATAAATATATGTAGTATAGATTTTTTCATAGTTGCATATGTATGTGGATGTATCTTTATGCATACATATTTGTATATAAATATATAGATTTAAACACATAGCTATATGTATATGTATATGCGATTTGTGTTATGTATAACTGTATGCATATATGTTTATATAGATATTAATATGTTTATGCACGTGTATATATATGTATATTATACATGCAATACATTCGTATACATATCTGCATGCAGTGGAAATATTTATATGTACCCATAGAAACACCCACGCCTTCACTCTTCCATACACTCATATGCGTATATAAGTTTATATGCAAATATGTTTTTATGCCTTTGTGAATCTGACTGCATGTGTATGCCTTGGCCACCTCTCCTTTCAGGAAAGAGGATGTGGGGATACTTCACGTGTTTGTGCTATCGGAAAGTAATAGCGACAGTTAGGACACGACGCACTTTCACGCTTTTCTAACCTTGGCGTCGCGCATATTCGTAGTGCGTGGGCGTGGCCAACGCATACGACGCCGTATATAAGCTCGATAATAACGAATGGGCAACAGTAGAAGCGATTCTCGTATCTATCTGCTCGTTTCATCATGGCTCTTACGTTGGTACGTTGGGACAATACTGGCAGTTAAAGCTTTCTTCACTGTACTGTTTGAAGAGTTTGGTTCATACGAAATGTGTATTTTATTTTAATGTTATTCTTTGCTTTCCAGTCGGTCGTTCTGGCATGCGCCGGAGTAGTTCTGGGCTCCGTCCACCCTCCAGCATATGGACATCACCCACAGCCTGCTTACGCTCATCATGCGCCTGCCTATGGTCATCATGCACCTGCTTACGGCACAGCATGCCTATGAGCACGCTTACTGCGACCCAAGTGTGGCCCCCGCATGCGCTGACAACTCCACTCTCTCCTACTGCTTGGAAGACGCTGAGTATCCCGAGTACGAGATCAAGGCTGCCATCACTGCCGATCACCTCTTCGCCAAGAAGTACGCTGACGTCGCCGACCAGTCTGCTGACGACCTGGTAGACATGATTACCAAGGACCAGGAGGAGGCCTTCGACTACTCTTACTACACTGGGGCCTCCACTGGGGACTCTCCCTACGATGCCACCCACTGGGCTGGTCCTGAGGGTTACATCTGTCCCTCCGAAGTGGTGTATGCCATGCCCAAGCGTGCCCAGAATGTGGAAGGCAAGTGGCGCGTCATGTCAACGACGTTCACTATTACAGCCAGACTGCCCGCCTCGAGACTTGTCTGTTCCCAGAGGCTGCTTGCCGCGCCCTTGCTCCTTGCTACCAGAGCCACTGCACCCAGAAGTCAGTGTACCACCGACTCCTCTCCTACGACCCATGTGACCCCTACAGGGGCCTCTTCATCGACATCTACAAGATGCCATCTGCCTGCTCATGCCACCTTCCCGCCTAACACGCACACAACGCTTCTCAACGAATCGCCTCTTCACACACTAACACTCCATGGCCTCCAAGGAACCATCGACCGTGTAATAAATGCGAGGCATCTATCGTGATATATGAATAAATCATTGTTGAACTCATCACATGTTTTTATACTCCCTGGTGCATAAATGTTATCCATACATTAACTGAAGTAAAACGTCAATAGTAATAACATCAAAATACAAAATGATACCAACACAAAGATAAGCATAATGAAGTTAAGTAACAACACTAATAAAAAATATGAATAATAATACTACATTTAATACGAGTAATGCTAATAGGAATGAAAATTAAAAAAAATAATTTTGATAATAACAAGGATAGAGATGAAAGAAATATGAAACCAAAGAAGATTTAATAACGATGACAGTGATTTTAATAATGATAGTAAAAAAAATGATAAAAAATTACTACTATAATAAAAAATGAATTATTGGTAATTATATTCATAACATGATAATAAAAATAAAAGTTATAGTAATGATAATAACAAATGATAATGAAATAGATAAAAAAAAAGAGGAATGATAACATATTTTATAGTAACCAATGCTAAACATAAAGATAATGATAATTACAATGATTATAGTAATACGAGAAACAAATATTCTAAAGATAATGATAATAAGACCAACAACAACAATAATAATGATAACAGCAATGATACATATGCATCATTAATAATGACAATGAGAAAAATTATAATAGTGATACTGATAGTAACATGATAAAAAATAAAAATGCATGAATTAAAATTACCTCTTTCTCAAGCGCACTGACGTCTGTAAACATAACTTCCTTGGTGGAGGTTATATAGATAATGATAATAGCCTTATATATATGTGGGTAACTTGCATTCCTGTAAAAAAAAAAAAAAAAAAAAAAAAAAAAAAATGCTGGATCTCGTTCATGATCTGGATCAACACCAATCTAGTGATACCCAAGTTCGGCTAAGGAACGCCTCTAGAAAGATTTTCATTAAAATCTGTCTATAACTTTTTGAATTCTCAAAAAATAACTTGCATGATAACGCTGACAACAATAATGGTAATAAAGCAAGTGAGAATAACCATGGCATGATAATATTAGTAAATTAAATTAATAGAATTGATGAAAAAATAGTTTTTCAAATGCCTGATTTCATTGCCGATTACCTTAACAATCATTAGGATATAAACTCATGACGAATAAAGACGAAACGAATGATACACACATACACACACGTATGGAAGCCATTTTCAAACGTGTGTGTATATATGCATGGGCGTGTGGGGTTGCGGATGGGTATATGTAATGTGTGTATATATGTATGTGTGTGATATGTACACACACACACACATATATGTGTGTTTGCACATATCACACATAAACATATATACATATATTGTTTATATATATTATATATAATATATATATATATATATATATATATATATATATATATATATATATATATATATATATATATATGTGTGTTCATTCATATATATATGTTTATATGGAAAATGATACATTGTGTGTATTTGTGTGGGTGAGCATATACATGTAAAAATTTATGGTACGGATGCTACATATATAGAAAATACAAACGGGACTAATGAATGAAGGTTGAATTACTTTCGCCGTTCGAACATATGGAGGTAGAAGAGGGGGGAGGGGGGGGGAGCTGCTATTCGCTATATAAAGGACGCCCGTCATCACGGCTACAGTTAGAACGCACCGAGAGCTGGGATTGTAAGCATGGCTTTCCGATACTTGGTGAGTTCACGTTATCTTCTAAGGAATATCTTTTCTGAATTCAGTTTATATAACCACGTCTTTATAAACAACTAGCTTTGCACATGTACTATAAAAATATATTTATATCTATCTATTCATATATATTTATATATAATAGGCTATATACACATGCACACAGTTATACATCTGTGCGTGTAGGTGTGGCTATATATGCAATGTATATAAAGAAAAATAACTTTATGAATATGCACATATCATTCTCTATGTTGCAGATTTCGCTGTCTTTGGCGGTCGCAGTTCTGGCCGACCAGACCTCTCACGTCAGCATCAGTCTCGGCGGTGCTCCTGCTGTCACCCATCACAGTTCCTCTCACCACGCAAGCCCTTCATACCACCATCAACCTACCTACCACACTCAGCCTTCCTACCATCCACAACCTTCCTACCACCCTGCTCCCGCTTATCACCCACAGCCTTCCTATGAGCATCAACACGAGCCTGCTGTGCCAGAATGTGCTGCCAACACAACCAAAGCTTGGTGCCTCGAGGACGACCACTATCCCACCTACGAGATCAAACACGCAGCAGAGTACCACTACGAGAAGCTCCTCTCCCTCTATGCTGACGTAGCCGACCTCAACACCGAGCTGTCTGTCGACCGACCAAACACCCTGGAGGAGGAAACTTACTTGTGCCCATCAGAGACCGCTTACGTCAGGCCCCTTCGTGCCCTGAACACCGAGGGAAAATGGCGTGTCGTTGTCAACAATATCGATGCCCATTATCAGACTCTCACTCAGACTACACGCATCGAAGAGTGTCTCAGTTCCGCGATGCATGTCCTCTGGTGCCTGAGTGCTACGAGTCCAAGTGTCTGCAGAAGTCCGTCTACCACCGCTTCCTTGTCTACGACTCCTATGATCAGTACTTCCCCTTCGCCATCGAGACCTTCAAGCTTCCCGCCAGCTGTGCTTGTCTCTTGGGCGCCTACACCATCGACCATTAGTCACCAAACACCTGATCTCAAGCCACATTAGGGGTAAATGAATTGAACATGTTTAGCAAACGCAAGTGCGAGACATCGTTCATCTCGGGAAACGATAACTGATTGCAAGAACATCGAATTCCTTAAGAAACATGAAAATAAATATTATTTTACGTAATTTATATTTTAATTCCCTTCGCATATGCATATCTTTGAATTCAGGAAGCATGTATCATCAGATTTTGTTTATATTGGCATTTTTTTTTTTTTAAGAATTTTATAGTAAAAGTCTATTAGGATTCATTAAAGTTCTCTTCTACTCGAAAATATCTTTTATCTCGATCTACAAACAAAGATAAAGTTCTCTTATATCACAAATTTATATTAGATATATATTTATATATATACACACGATGATGCATACATATATATATATATATATACATAGTATATATATATATGATATATATATATATATATATATATATATATATATATATATATATATATATATATATATATATATATATATATATATATATATATATATATATATATATATGTCAATGTCCCGTGCCTTTTGACACCTTCACCACTGTACTTTTTGCCTGCCGTCATCGCCTTGCAGAGAACGCTCGCTGATTCAATGGGTTTGAGGCTTTGCTCCTTTCCTTGTCCGGCGCCTAGGGTGCTTCACACTCCAGCTGGTCTCAGGACCAATATACTGGTAATGAACACCTTGGGCACGTGTCCACCGCCGATTGTCCTGTGGCGGTTCTCCTTCCTCTTGAACTTGGCCTTGAACTTGGCGATGAGAGGGTTGAGTTTCTTCCTCATTCACTCCGATCCATTTGCTCATTTCTTCAAAGCGAGACCAAACTTTATGACACTCAATAGCTCCTACAGTCATCGCGGTCTGTGTTCTTCCTGAAGGATGATACTGGGGGAGGGTGGGAGGTGGGTGGCATGTGGTCAGCACACGTGACCAATTAGCCTCTCAGGCGGCCAGACTTAAAACTGTCATTCGCGCGCGTAGCCTGCCAAGGAGTCCAGCTCATTTTCCTCGTGTAAATTATCGGAATATGCAAACCTTTCGCAACATAAAATGGGCACTAATCATAAGTTCTCGCTATATGTGTATATATGTGTGTGTGTGTGGGGGTGTGTATATACTGTATGTGTGTATATATGTGTCTTGTATGTGTGTATGTGATATCTTCATATGTGTGTCTTGAATATACGGTGTATATATGGATATATATGGATATATACATATAATATATATATATATATATATATATATAATATATAATATATATATATACATATATATATACATATACTATATTCTAATATATTTACACACATTCATAGAATCATAGATTGATAGTAATATGCATATATGTGTGTAAATATATATATATATATATATATATATATATATATTATATATATATATATATATAGCTGTGTGTTGTATGTGTGTGTGTGTGTTGTGTTAATATATATATATATATATATATATATATATATATATTATATATATATATATATATATATATATATATTATATATATATATATATATATATATATATATATATATATATATATATATATATATATATATATATATATATATATATATATATATATATATATATATATATATATATATATATATATATATATATATATATATATATATATATATATATATATATATATATATATATTATATATATATATATATTATATATATATATATATGTATAGTATTCGTATATATATAAATATATTCGTATAGATTTTTATAGTTTATAGTTATGTATGTGGATATACATATATGCATATATATTTGTATATACATATGTAGATTTAAATACATAGCCATATGTATATATATGCGTTTTGTGTTATGTATGACTGTGTCTGTGTTTTATAAGATATGTTTATATATGCATATATGTATATGTACGTGTATATATGTATATTATGCATGCAATACACATATACATATCTACACGCAGTGGAAATATTTATATGTACCATACAAACACCCACACCCTCACTCTTCCACATACTCATATGCATATATAAGTGTAATCTGATTGTATGTGTATGCCTTGGCCACCTCTCTCCTTCCAGGAAAGAGGATGTGGGGATGGGGCACCCTATGGTAGAAATTAGTTCACGTGTTTGTGTATCGGGAAAGTAATAGCGACAGTTAGGACGACGCACTTTCACGCTTTTCTAACCTTGGCGTCGCGCATATTCGTAGTGCGGGCGTGGCCAACGCATACGACGCCGTATATAAGCTCGATAATAACGAATGGGCAACAGTAGAAGCGATTCTCGTATCTATCTGCTCGTTTCATCATGGCTCTTACGTTGGTAGGTTGTACTGCAGTTAAAACTGTAAATGAATTTGGTTCTTACAAAATTTGTTTTTTTAATGTTAATCTTTGCTTTCCAGTCGGTCGTTCTGGCATGCGCCGGAGTAGTTCTGGGCTCCGTCCACCCTCCAGCATATGGACATCACCCACAGCCTGCTTACGCTCATCATGCGCCTGCCTATGGTCATCATGCACCTGCTTACGGCCACAAGCATGCCTATGAGCACGCTTACTGCGACCCAAGTGTGGCCCCCGCATGCGCTGACAACTCCACTCTCTCCTACTGCTTGGAAGACGCTGAGTATCCCGAGTACGAGATCAAGGCTGCCATCACTGCCGATCACCTCTTCGCCAAGAAGTACGCTGACGTCGCCGACCAGTCTGCTGACGACCTGGTAGACATGATTACCAAGGACCAGGAGGAGGCCTTCGACTACTCTTACTACACTGGGGCCTCCACTGGGGACTCTCCCTACGATGCCACCCACTGGGCTGGTCCTGAGGGTTACATCTGTCCCTCCGAAGTGGTGTATGCCATGCCCAAGCGTGCCCAGAATGTGGAAGGCAAGTGGCGCGTCATTGTCAACGACGTTCACTATTACAGCCAGACTGCCCGCCTCGAGACTTGTCTGTTCCCAGAGGCTGCTTGCCGCGCCCTTGCTCCTTGCTACCAGAGCCACTGCACCCAGAAGTCAGTGTACCACCGACTCCTCTCCTACGACCCATGTGACCCCTACAGGGGCCTCTTCATCGACATCTACAAGATGCCATCTGCCTGCTCATGCCACCTTCCGCCTAACACGTCATCACAACGCTCATCAACGAATCGCCTCTTCACACACAAACACTCCATGGCCACCAACCGACAATCCCTGATGGCCCTTCAAGCGGAAGAGAACACCCACATGACTGTAGAACTGCGATCTTCACGTACCGCCACAAGTCATGCTAGGAACGGAAGGGACTCTCCTACCGATGCTCTCTCGCTCTCTTCTCTTCATCCATGTAAAGCGAGAGTCCTTTTGTGATATTTTTATAAACACATTTTTGAACATATCTATATGATTTCTTATTCCTACACACGTTACTTGTAGTATCATGATCATTGAAAAGAAAGTAATGATAATTAGCACTAATTGCAATGAAGATAACTATGATTATGATTGTGATGATAGCAGTAATAGTAATAATAATCTAAAAGGACAGCAGGAATATAGATAATATTTTTTCTCAAGAATAAGAATTAGAAAAATAAATAATAATAATTATATTGATATAATAAATCATTTAGTATAGCGTAATAGCTGACATCATTAACTAATAATTATGATAAAAATACATGAAACTGGTGATTATAACGAAAATGGTGATCATTGCATAAGGTTAAGATTGGAATTATGATAATTATAATGAAGATACTTCTAACACTAAGAAGAACCTATATATAAACACAAACACACACACATACATATACATACACAAATATGTACATCCAAATATGTATATATGCATATATATCAATATTTAGATGACATGAGGGATGCTTACAAGTACCATTTTTCAGACGTTCTCTATAAGAAAAACTACCGTTACAAAATATTGTGGGTGGGACACGAGACAAGAGAAAATCTAAAGCTGGTTAAGGTAACGGAATGGGAACTGACAACATATGTAAAGGAAATTAGATACCCATATTTCCCAAGCAATTTGTAACAGTTTTCCAACTCCAGTGATTGATATGTCTGTTAAACACCACAAAGCTACTGAGATGCATAAAAGTATAGTGATATAAAAATGTATATATATATATATATATATATATATATATATATATATATATATATATATATAATATATACATATATTCATAAATATACATATACATATATATGTGAGTGTTTATTTTCTATAAAGTTTAGTAATTTATATACTGGTTTAGACATATACATTCCATCCAACCTTCGAAAACACATCACACATACGTGTGTGTGTGTGTCTGTATACATATACGTATATATATTTTCATAAATATGTGGTAGTATTGTATATGTACAATGTAT
>NW_020872806.1:441948-451948 GCF_003789085.1 Penaeus vannamei | reverse complement strand
TATACATATTCGCATGTATGTATATATACACACACACACACGCACACACACACACACACACACACACACACACACACACACACACACACACACACACACACACCACACACCACACATATATATATATATATATATATATATATATAATATATATATATATATATATAATATATATATATATATATATATATATCACACATGCACACACATACACACAAATGCACAAACACACATATATGCATAGAGTTATACATATATATAATATATATACATACACACATTCACTCACACACACACACACAAACATATATGAATATGTGTTCATATATATATATATATATATATATATATATATATATATATATATATATATGATACACACACACACACGCACGCATAATATATATATATATATATATATATATATATATATATATATATATATATATATATATATATATATATATATATATCGTGTGTATACGCACACACACACACACACACACACACACACACACACACACACACACACACACACATATAATAATATATATATATATATATATATATATATATTATATATATATACGTACATACACAACACATACATAATATGTACATACCAGTGTGCATATAAATATACATATATTATGTTGTATATATATATATATATTGTATATAATGTATAGTATTATGTTCATATGCCTTTATGTGTGGCACACGCCGCTGCCATTCTTTTGGAGCTCTCACAACGATTTTTTTTTTCCTTTCTTTCTCTTCATTATAATGAAAAAAAAATCGCATGCTCAAACAAAAAAGTGTGATTTTTTACACTCCTTATACTGATAATTATGAATAATAATAATAATAATAATAGAAAAAAAATAAAACAATCCGCAATTGGCAACAATTTCTTTTTCCTGATATGCTAGCTATGGCGCCACTCGGATGATGTCATAGCTCCGCCCCATTTTGACAGGTCACGTGAGGCGGGAAAGTGCGGATTATTCAAGGGTTGTGTGTGTGTGTGCGTATGTGTGTGCATATATATGTATATATATATGTCATATACATACACATATATGTATATATACATATTTATAAGCATATATATATACACCCTGCTTTGTCGAAATGGGGCGGGGCTAAGGCAGGCCGCCGAAGTGAGATGCCAACTAGTCAGTTTCCTTCTGCTCCACATACAAACACCTTACTTATAGCCTCCTTGAGAGTATAGGGCAATGGTGATGAACACTGTGATAATGTAAAGACGTACGATGACAATGTAATAATACATAATATTAATTGTTTATTTGACAATTATAATTACAGCAATCATAATAATGGTGATAATGAATATATATCCCTAATGGCATATATGGCATATATATGGCATGCATACACATATATGTATATAAACATATTCATATGCATATATATACACACCCTGCTTTGTCAAAATAGGGCGGGGCCAAGGCAGGCCGCCGAGATGAGATGCCAATTAGTCAATTTCCTTTTGCTCCACATGTAAACACCTTACTTATAGCCTCCTTGATGATGATGAACACTGTGATAATTTAAAGAAGTACGATGACAATGTAATTATACATAATTTTCATTATTTGTGTGATAATTATAATTAGCGCAATCATAATAATGGTGATAATGAATATATATCCCTAATGATAGTGGTACTTTTATGATAGCAGTATTGATAATAAGAAGATAATGGAATCATAATTTTGATACCATGATGGGGCTGAAAACTGTAATTGTCAGTGATAGAAATGATTTTAAAATTAATGATAAAAAATATGATTATTATATTTCATTTATTACTGATATGATCATCCTCACTTATCAATAATTGTTTTATTAATATAAATGCAAGAAGGGTTGTTGCTATTGCTACTTCAATATATAACTTTCAATCTAGCACTGAAAATATTTGCGGAGAAAGTCAGGATATTTTTACCATTTCTTATTTTTCATTATTATTTTTTTTTTTTTTTTTTTTTTTTTGATAATATGCAAATCTTTGATAAAGAACATTATGATGGCATGGAAAAGTTGCATTTTTTTTATATATCTATATCTATATCTATATCTATATATATACATACATATATATTTATTTATATAATACCGTTTCTCTATCTACTCATCAACGGAGTTACTTCAGCGACTGGCATGTTCCCTTCCGTTTACTTTCCATTCCGTTTTGTAATTTAGGCGGTCTCTCCTGAATGAGTACAGCCTACTGGCATGGCGACGAGCGGTGGTTGTCACTGCCTCTATGAAGTAAAAGTCACCGCATAATAGCTCGATAACCCAGAGGAGTATGGTGAAATAGCCCGCTTATTCATGGAAGGAAGGCGACCGTGAGGTTTGATGAGTCCCAGGCGCCAGGTCGTGGCTTAATTGTCTCCGTTGAGGGTAATGTTCTTCGCTACCTGAACAGTTGAACGATTTTATTTTATGCGGTTTAAGAATTGGCGATATTTGTTCTGGGTTCTCGGTCGTGTCTTCATCATCTACGTTAAGAGCAATGCTGTGCGTTATATTATATGTTTTTTCTAAGTATCTGAACGAAAGGTTTTGTGTGTATAACAATTGGTGAATTTTGTGGAATTAAGTGAATCAGTATAGTATATGAATAATTGACACATATATATGTATGTGTGTGTGAAAGCGAATCAAGAACATTATGAGTTCATTATAACCCACTTATACGCATTTACATCCGTGTGCACAAATTTGTATACATGCCGAAGTGTACATGTAGACATTTCTAGCTAATCATCCATAAAAAAAAATATATATGTATTTTATATTCATATATATTTATGTCTGTATCAATATATACATGTATACATAAACATGTATATCCATATATAAATATATATGCACATATACATATATACATATAAATCTATATATGTATATATATACATATATATATACATATATTATAATGAATATATACATATATATATATATATATATATATATATATATATATATATATATACATATATATAATAATACATATATAAACATATTATATACATATATAAACATATATATGTATATATATTATATATATACATATATACATTATATATGCGTGTGTTCCTCACTTATCTCTATGTGTACACATATGTATGATACTCTTCATTCACTTTCACATAGATCAAACCTTGGAGTCGCGCATCCTTCGTATTGCGTGGGCGTGACCAACGAATACCTGAAGTATATAAACTCGGTAATAACGAATGGACAACAGTAGAAGCGATTCTCGTATCTATCTGCTCGTTTCACCATGGCTCTTACGTTGGTAAGTTGTGGCTATACTACTAGTTAAGGCTTTCTTCATTGTACTTTATGAAGAGTCGACTTTATAGAATGATATTGTTCTAATGATAATCTTTGTTTTCCAGTCGGTCGTTCTGGCATGCGCCGGGGTTGTTCTGGGCTCCGTCCACCCTCCAGCATATGGACATCACCCACAGCCTGCTTACGCTCATCATGCGCCTGCCTATGGTCATCATGCACCTGCTTACGGCCACAAGCATGCCTATGAGCACGCTTACTGCGACCCAAGTGTGGCCCCCGCATGCGCTGACAACTCCACTCTCTCCTACTGCTTGGAAGACGCTGAGTATCCCGAGTACGAGATCAAGGCTGCCATCACTGCCGATCACCTCTTCGCCAAGAAGTACGCTGACGTCGCCGACCAGTCTGCTGACGACCTGGTAGACATGATTACCAAGGACCAGGAGGAGGCCTTCGACTACTCTTACTACACTGGCCTCCACTGGGGACTCTCCCTACGATGCCCCACTGGCTGGTCCTGAGGGTTACATCTGTCCCTCCGAAGTGGTGTATGCCATGCCAACGTGCCAAATGTGGAAGGCAAGTGGCGCGTCATTGTCAACGACGTTCACTATTACAGCCAGACTGCCCGCCTCGAGACTTGTCTGTTCCCAGAGGCTGCTTGCCGCGCCCTTGCTCCTTGCTACCAGAGCCACTGCACCCAGAAGTCAGTGTACCAACGACTCCTTTCCTTCGACCCATGTGACCCCTACAGGGGCCTCTTCATCGACATCTACAAGATGCCATCTGCCTGCTCATGCCACCTTCCGCCTAAGCGCCCATAACGTTTCTCAACGAATAGCCTCTACACACACTATAACTCCATGGGCACTACGGGACCACCACTGACAACCTCTGTAGGTCCTTCAAGCGGAGGACACCCACGTGACTAGAGAACTGCTTTCTTCACGTAGTCATGCTGTTGCTCTCCCCTCTTTAGCCACGGAAAACGTAGACGCGACATTGTGATATTTTTTATAAACAGATAATTCAATCATATCTTTACAATTTCTTACTCCTTTACGTAAGTTATTTGCTATGTTGATAATCATTAGAAGAGATAAACAAGTAAAAATATAGTTTGAGGCATGGATGCTTAAGCTGAGAGGTGAGAAAACGAAGTGATAACTCAGGTGTAAAATTAATGGCAACACTAGAGGTACGGATCCTCAAGTAGTGTTGTCCTTTGTGATTTAGAGTCCTTTATCTTTAAGATCTGATTTGGGACTTTACCAAAAGAGTGTGTACCCTGTAGATAGTAACACAACCTGCCCCACACAAGTTCAAAAGAAACCAGTTGTCTTGTGCACACAACCATAAGGGGGGGAAAGGAGGCTCGAACTTTGCAATTCTGGCGCGAACTGAAGTAAATCCAGCACAGATATATTTCCCACTGAGAACTGGACCAAAATCCAGGACAGAAGTCCGGACCGAAATTAGGACCAAAGTGATTCTTCCTTCGCAAAACTGTCTGTACTTGTTCTCCAAAAAAGACCCAAAGGCATTGCGCAAAAGAAACATACAAATTAGTATCTCAAGAGGCCGATCCGGCATTTAGACCAGCAAAAGTACCCAAACAACCATAAAAAAAAAAACTGTGACGATTAAACACGACTAAAGAAAATATAAAGTTATACTATCCTTGATCACACCTCGTTGGCGTCGATGAAGAGAAAGAATAAAAGAAGAAAATGAGGTGAAGGATTTAAAGAAAAACACACACAGATGCAGGGAAAACTGTGTATAAAGGACAAGAAATATTTGCAATATTCGATTTAGAAAATAATACATATCTATTTTTATTCTGGTGACTTCAACGCCATCCAAGTAGCAAGACTTGGTCAAAGATACATCTTGTGATGTAAAAATAACCAAATTCATATTGACATATGGACATAGCCACGAAGCAAAGTCAGTTTCTGGCGGCTCGTGTGGCAGTAATCAACTGATGATAATAATGAATATATATCACTAATGGCAATAGTACTTTAATGATGATAGTAATATTGATAATAAGAAAGGAAAAACACAATACCGTGTTGATAATATGGAAGAAAAACCCACAATGTACAAACTAGATTTATTTTGTATCAATAAATCTAGTTTGTACATTGAGGGTTTTTCTTCCATAATAAGAAAGATAAAGATAAAGGAATCACAATTTTGATAACTATGATGATAGTGCTGAAAATTGTTATTACCAATGATAGAAATAATCATCATAAAATTATTGATAAAAAAATATGAAAATAATAATTATTATATCACTATCATAGTCATTATCATTATGAAGGGTATTCATGGATATAAAGCAGTTGGGAAGTGACGGCGAGGGCGAGGTGCGGTTGTACAGGGACTGCGGCTACTTGGTCTGCGGAAGCGTTGCCCGGGACATCTCGTTTAGGATCAAGGGAGCATCGCATGAACCCCAGTAATTCAGGTCATTTATATATATATATATATATAATATATATATATATATATATATATATATATATATATATATATATATATATAATACTTATGTGTATATATACATGTGTGTGTGTATGTATGTATATATATACATATACATATATATGGTGTGTTGCGTACATATATATATATATATATATATATATATATATATATATATATATATATTATATATATATATATATATATATATATATGTATATATATGTATATAAAAGTATATGTATGTATATATATGAATATCTACATGCATTTACGTATATATATATGTGTATATATATATATATATATATTATATATTATATATATATATATATATATATATATATATATATATTTGTGTGTGTGGGTGTGTGTGTGGGGGGGGGGGTGAACACATATTGAACATGGACTACTAGGATGTTGGCTTGAAGGGAAGGTATAGTTCTCTGTGACTTCGAAGTAAGTTGTCGGTCACCGAGAGAGGCTGCGAGACATACAGGGAGGGTATTGGGCATGAAGGGGGTACTGGGTATGGAGGGAGGGTACTGGACAGAGAGGGAGGATTACTGGGCATTGAGGGAATGACTGAGATAGACAAATCCAGGATTATGCGAATGTTCAGTATATTGTGAGTGTGATCCGTTTCTGTTTACGTGGAAGGACAAATGAAACGTATTATTATAGTATTATATTTTTACTCATGTGCCGAAAACAGTGGATTTTCTTCATGATTATTAAGAACCTGAAGTGTTAGGCTATAAGGTATAATATTGTCATTTTTTTTTATATATACCTAAGGAAACTGCTCACCGCACTGGGATATAGATTGTACTGGCAGGTCAGTACAGCCTGTAATGTTGAAGAAACTAAGTGTAAATTATGGAATGAAGAATATAAGCGAACACTTGTGCATTATATCTCAGAGTGCCATGTAATACAGCCTTTCAGACCACCTAGCATGAGGTATGGAGAACTATGTAACTACTTCATATCATCTGATGTCTTGGAAGATATATTTATGTTATATCCTAAATTTGGAATGTAGTATCACATGACCACATATCAAATGTTACATTGCCTTTCCACGCCCAAGCCGTATGCCGGCTTGATAGATGAGTAGATAAATTATTAATTGTTCTTTTCTCTTGAATGATATATTTTAGACCGTTATAATTTTATGATCAAGATTTACACTGTAATACTATTATATAATGCTTTGCCCATGCATCAAATATACCACAGCTTGCCCACGCCTGTGCAGTTAGCCAGGGTGGTAAATAAAGGACTAAACTAAACTAACATACAGCACACTTTCGAAAAATTATCTTAGGTTTCATACGCACAGGAAGGGTCTAATGCAAGCTAATGTCCTTGGCACTATTTACTATAAGCTGATTTCACCCCATGTGATCAGTTCTAATCCGACTTCAGAAAAAATAATGCTTTCTTAAATATCATTAGTATTGTATCTTTCGATAACATTACTGCTACCAGAACTGTGAAAGGAATAATCGTAAGTGAAGTATCAATAGCATTCGTCGGCACCAACTCACCTATACCTAAACATATAAAAATATACTCGTATTAGTAACCAGTTTGAAACCATCGAAAGGAAGACATGATTGAAGGGAAATGAAGGACATAATTGGGGAAACACCAATTTGATCACTATAATATTAAAAGTCACAGAGAAGCATTACTTTCACACACAAAGCGCGAGATACGAGTGCGTTCAGCAGCCCAGGGAATTAAGAATTTCAGCTGTACTTCCTATATAGTATATTCAGCTACATGTAAAGTGCTTTTAGATTTTTTTTTTTTTTTTTTTTTTTTTTTTTTTTTTTTTTTTTGCTATAGTTAAGGCTTTGCAATAAACCGATGACGTGCGTCACATGCTTAGATACACTAAAACAGAAAATTTACTTGACTTTACCCTGCTGAAATAAGTGGGTCTGATACCTCAATGGAAATTATTAACCGTCAAATATGGTATTTCTTGATCTATAGAGCAGAGGAAAACTATAACGGAATTTAATTTATTACAGACCGTATAAAAGAAAGATACCAAGAGCATCTTTCTTTCTCGGTATCTTGATGCACCGAAGTATTTAGCGTGGGGAAAATGCAGTGCAGTAAAACAGCTATATTTGATTATGATATTCCCTTCCATTCTATATCCAGGAATGCAGTCATACACACAATGCATAGCTGACAGGGTGCACTATATATATATAATATATATATATATTATATATATATATATATATATATATATATATATATATATATATATATATATATATATTCATTTATAACGTTTTTATTATAAATGACTTAATATCATTATTCAACAGTATGAAATAGTTTTTCACAACTGTCTCTGAATGGAACTACTTCAATGGACAAACATAATTTACCTGATATTTCAACTAACCCAATTTGGATTTATAATTCCGAGGGCGATAAATAGAACATTCCAAACCATCTCAATTGGAGCAATGCAGTCGTATCAATCAAAAAAAAAAAAAAAAAAAAAAAAAAAAACATAAAGGATGCCAGACAAGCGGTTTCTTTTACAAATACATTCCGGTCGCCGAATCTTTGAGACTAGGATTAAAAATAAAGATATTTTTTATATGATAATAAAAAAGGAAGGACAAAACCAAAGACAAAACCATTCCTTCCACTTCTGACTTCTATGATAAATTAAAAAACCGTCATGGAACCTCTAATCAACTCATAACTATTAACAGAACCTTGGATAACCATGGACAGAACTGGGTCCTTGATCGTGGGAAGGAAGGTACTTGGATTCCAGTGTCCAAAGTCTAGGTTTTCAAGTCCCTTGAATCTCACTTTGAATCTCTATGACACTGACGATAGCCACAAAAGAAGATAAAGTGTGTTTAGGAATCAAATGAATACAGTGTGTGATAAGGTTATATAATATCTGCAAGTGTACCGTGTTCTTCAAAAAATCAAATTTGATATGAGTTAAATTTCCTCTCTCTCTCTCTCTCTCTCTCTCTCTCTCTCTCTCTCTCTCTCTCTCTCTCTCTCTCTCTCTCTCTCTCTCTTGACAATCTTGGTCTTCCCTAAAGTAATCTTTGTTTCATTCCAGCAGGCATCAGACATGACAGAGAGGAAGCATCCACCCTGTGGTTTTAGTCGTCAGCCAAAACTATGACGTCACACACAGCCATATTTCTTAGGTCTGTTACTTGGATGCTGACATAGCGGCCGAGAATGCTTGGGTATTTGGCGTACTTGATGTAACCCCGTTTACTTTTTATGAGAGTTTCTCCGAGCAGTTCATAGGTGTCGAAGTCATCGGTTTGCGGTTCCAAGCCGACACGTACCTGGAAAACCACGGAGAAAATAACACGTGAAACATGACCCTTTGCAAATTGCCATGTTATTATAGCTGTGATGGGTGCAGGATTCTAGTTGGTCAAATTAGAAACATAACAACAAAAGGAAGAGCAAGAAAACGTGAATATGCATAATTGTGTTTTCTTGTTCTTCCCTTCGATTATTCATTTAAACTATGATAGATGAACACAAATCATGGTAGTTCTGAATTCGTTCCATCAAAATGCCACTTACATAATAGCTTGTGTAATTCACAAGGAAGGCGGTAGTTTGAACATTCCCAGAGAATTGCCAAATTATCTCACGACCCATTACAAACATCATCTGAGTAACAACCATTATTTCACTATCCCCAGAGCCAAACTTTTGTTCTTGTTATCTCGCTTTGTCTCTTACGCCATCATCTCTCCATTCTAGTTTTGATAATGACCTGATCAACCCTTTTACAATGACTAATCATAATCGTAATCGCCGTTAAGAATTATCACCTTGCTATACCCATTATAAATATAGACTCTCCCCATTGCTATTAGTCCCTCACTATCTCTATTACGATCATCTCCATTAATTCAACACTCACTTAGCTCATCCCCGCAACCATCATCCCATTATCTCATCAGCAACCACTGCCTCATGCCCTCATCATGAACCATTGCCTCATTGGCAACCATATACCTTATTATCAACCAGAACTTCATTACCTCATAAGCAACCAGTACCTCCAGTATTTCTGTTACCTCAGTGGTAAATATGTTAGGGATGCCAATGATGACAGCGAAGACCTTGAGCGGCGCCC
>NW_020872806.1:399448-404448 GCF_003789085.1 Penaeus vannamei | reverse complement strand
GTCGGGCGTGATCCTGCACGAGAGGAACGACGGGAAAGCGATGGAGATGGGGTCAGTGTAGGTCTCCGCGTCGCGGTGCCAGGGGAAGTCCCTAAGGATCGGGACGACCTTCCCGGGCAGCAGGATCAGGTTCACCGTCAGCACCACCACCAACTGCACGATCATGGCCCAGACGTCGATACAGACGGCCTTCAGGTACAGCATGTCGAAGGTGCCGAGGTTGGCCTTCAGCCTCGGGTACACCTCATGGTGGGGCCTGGCGTTGCCGAACTGGTCGAGGAAGATGGCCTTGGCCTTGTGCGAGGACGCACAGACCATGGCCATGCGGGGGAGCAGCAAAATGGCCACCAGCGCCCAAATGGTGGTCGGCGCCCACGAGTGCAGGTAATCCACCGAGCCGGGCCCGTCGCCGTAGCCGGCGGCCTTGCTGTACTGCAGGCACACCGCCAGGTGCTCCTCGGGCACGGGCTCCCGCGAGGACCTGTCCACGCAGTGCATGGGGTCGGTGTAGAAGAACCCGCACGAGATGAGGATCGCCACCAGGATAAGCGACATGGCCACGAGCGAGTGGAGCAACACCACGACCGTGTTCAGAGGCGATCCTTTGCCTGAAATGGCGCTCCACACCACTCCCAATCGCCGGACGACCGGATCACACTCAGAAGGCGGCTCATGCTAAGCCCAGTTGCCGGGGTTCGGGGCCTCCTCTGGATATCCGCCACAGGTAGAGACGCTTTTTGCCTATAAAAATGCGTGCGCGCCCGTGTGACTGTGTGTGTGTGTGTGTGAGTATGTGTGAGTGTTTGTGTATTGTTCGTGAGTGTGTGTGTGTTGTATGTGTAACTGTGTGGGCCTTTATTGTGAATTTACCGTGAGGGCGTGCGAGCGTGTGTGTGCGCAACATATTAAAGATTTCTTTTATTATGTATGTGGACCTTTCAGTATGCATTTACACACGAGCGCGGGCGTGTATGATCTGCCATGTGCGTGGGCCAATGCACATGTAATTATGCGTGTGCGTGTGTAGGTTTATGCCAATATCTACAGTGAATCTGCTGTTTGTGTGTGTTTGCGTGTGTGTGAATGTGTCTGTATTTGTGTGTGTATTTCTCTATACCGATATCTGAGACGCTTTTTGCCTCTAAAAATGCGTGCGCGCCCGTGTGACTGTGTGTGCATACGTGTGTGTGTATGTATGTGTGTGTGTGTGTTATGTATGTGTGTGTGTTATGTATGCGTGTGTGTGTGTGTGTATGTGTGTGTGGCTCTCTATGCCAATTTGTGTGATTCGTCTATTATGTGTGGGTGTGGTCTACCATGTGTGTAGGCCTTTGTGTATGTATTTTGCGTGCGCGCGCACGAGTGTGCGTGTGTGTGTATGTGTGAGCGTATGGGCGTGATTTATCATGCGTCTGGTCTTTGTGTATGTATTTATATCTATCATGTATGTGTGTATATGTGTGTGTGTGTATTGTGCGTGTGTGTGTTCATTATCATGTGTGTATGCCTTTGTGTATGTATCAACACGGACCTGTCGTTCGTGAGCGTGCGTGCGCGTGTTTGTTTCTGTGTATATTTCTGTGTGTGTGCTCTAATATGTGTATGCGTGTGTGCATGCGTTTACGTTTACACGCAAGTGTGTGTGCAATCTATTTGTGTAAGCATTGTTCGTGAGCGCGCGCGCGTGTGTGTGTGTGTGCTTGTGTGTATGAGCGTGTGTGTGTGTGCATGTTTGTGTGTGTGTGTGTTTGTGTGTGTGTGTGTATGAGTGTGATCTGTGTGGGCCTTTCTTGTGAATTTACCCGTGAGTGCGTGTGGGCGTGTGTATGTGTTTATGCCAATATCTACCAGCTGTTTGTGTGTGTTTGCGTGTGTGTGAATGTGTCTGTATTTGTGTGTGTGTTTCTCTATACCGATATCTGAGTCTGTCTGTTATATATTTGTGTATTTGTGTGTGTGTCTGTATGTGCGTAATCTATCAAGTGTGTGGGCCTATGTGTATGTAAGCGTGTGTGTTTCTTTGCGCCAATATCTATGTCTATCAATCGTGTGTGTGTGTCTGTGTGTGTAAATGTGTCTGTATGTGTGTGTGTTTATACCAAAGTCTACATCTATGTTGTGTATGTAGGTTATCTAGCATATATGTGGGACTTTTTATATGTATTTACGCGCACGCACGCGGCAATGTGTGTTTGTAATCTGTTTCTATATATGAGTATTATATCTATATCTATATCTATATCTATATCTATATCTATCTATCTATCTATCTATCTATCTATCTATCTATCTATACATATATATATATATATATATATATATATATATATATATATATATATATATATATATATAAATATGTATACACACACACACACAGCACACACCCATATATATATGTTATATATATTATATATATATATTATATATATATATATATATATATATATATATATATATATATATATATATATATATATATATATATATATATATATATATATATATATATATATATATATATATATATATATATATATATATATATATATATATATATATATATATGTGTGTGTATACATATTTATATATGTATATATATATATATATATATATATATATATATATATATATATATATATATATATATATATATATATTATATATGTAAATTGCTAATCAGATCTCTAATTACCGGCCTGGGCCCTCCACCAGTACAGTGAAACGTTCGTTTTTCCTTACCGAGGATTTGTACAAGTTGTAGTTTATTTAATCATAAATAAGGTGTACATAAAAAAAATCTATAATTCTATAAATAAATAAACAAGAAATCACAACACATTCAACATTCATTCACTCATTCAACAATTTCATTTCATCCGAATGCACACAGCCTCACCTACGTCACTGCTTCACGGGGCTTCATTCACACTTCGTCTCGTCTTTGGCTACGCTACACCTGTCACATCCAGCGACGTATTCTGCCACCGTCGTTGACATTCCTGGCCAGTACCCTCGACTTTTTTTTTTTTTTTTTTTTTTTTTTACTAAACTCAGGGTTCTATTCCTCCCTTGATGCCCAAACTGATCATGACAGGCGCGCAATAACTGCCCTTGTAACCTTGGAGGCAATACTGGGATGATTTTCCTCAAGTTTATTCCCACATTCGTTTTATGCCAAATAATTCCACTCTGTACTCTTAAATGATCTCTTACTCTATACAATTTTCGAAAATCTTCATCTTTTAACCACTCATCCTTCTCTCCCTTAGCCATGTCCCTCTCCAGTAACTGACCAATCCCTTTGAAACACTTCATCTCGTCCTGCGCATCCTTCAGTTCCCCTTCCGGCCAAAGCTCTCCCACATTCGCGTCTTTGGTGACTGCCATTGCCGCGTATTCTTCATCCGTTTCACTCTCCTCCTCCTGTGTTAGTCTACTTACCTCATCAGCTACTGTATTATCTCTGCCAGGCTTGTATTTTATCATGAAATTAAATTGTTGCAAATTATTTACCCACTGACTTTCAACCGCCCCAAGCTTAGAGGTCTCTAAATGACTCAATGGACTGTTGTTATCTGTATAAATAATGAATTCCCTTCCCGCTAAATAATCTTTGAATTTATCGCAAACTGCCCACTTCAAAGCTAATAATTCTAACTTCCTTGAACTATAATTCGACGTTTCTTTCGGAGTTTCTTAGGCCTCTACTGGCGTAACATACCGGGTGAATCTTCCCCTCATGCTTCTGTGATAGCACGGCTCCCAGTCCCTTAAAACTCGCATCCGTTTCCAATATGAATTCCTTCGTGAAATCAGGGCATTTTAACACACTCCCCCTCACAACTGGCCTCCCCCCCCTCCCTCTCTCACTCCCCCTCACAACAGGCCTCCCCCCTCATGTGTTAAGCATTCACTTATCTAATGTTTATTTTTTCAGAGGCAGAATTCCCTAAGCATTTTAACTATGTTTGCGCTTATAAAGTCTTACTAATATGTCGTCACCTTAAGATCACGTTTTCCGATCTTGATTATAAAATTACTGATGAATTTGATTACAAAAATAATATTTTTCATTCTAAAAAGTTCTTTTATTTACTAGTACACCTTGACGTAAATTCTGAGAGATAAGAAATTATGCAAATGTAACACAAATGATTATTAGAAAAAGAAACAAGAAAATAAAAGAGGGAAAGATTAAAAAAATATATAAATATATTATATATCTCTTGTTTTAACCCAATTTCTATTTCAGAGACAAGACAAACCCTTGTACTCTGTAATAATTCACTCAAACTTTTCTCTTTTTTCTTAAGTACTTTTTTCTGAAGTGATTTGTGCCTCAGGCGATCTGTATGTACTTACATATTTTTGCTGCTCTGTGAAGTGTAACTTATCCTATAAATCACTGTAATTATTTGCATAAATGGTAAATCTTTTGGTTTGAAAACGGAGGCCATCGATCTGGGTTCCTTTGTACTTTTTAAGGACATTTCCCTCCTGTTCTTCTCTTTCTTCTTTCTCTTCTTTTACTTCTGCTTCTACTTATTCTCCTTATGTTTCGTCTCCTTTTTCTGTATCTACTTCATCTTATTTCTTTATTGATTATTATTATTATTATTATTATTATTATTATTATTATTATTTGCTTCTTTGTTTCTTCGTCTTCATCTTCTTTTCCAGGTTTTTATTATTTGTCTCTTCTTTTTTCATTCTTTCTTTACTCTTCTTCTAGGTCTTCCTTTCTTCTTCTTCTTCGTATCCTTCTTCTCCATCATGTCCTTTCTCAGACTTTTCTTCGTCTTTTGTTTCTTCTTCTCCATCTTCTTTTTCCAGATATTCTTCTTCTTCGTCTCTTCTTTTCAGTCTTCTTTCTCAGATTTTCTTCTTCTTCTCCTTCTTCATCTTCTTTCACAGATTTTATTTCCTCATTCGTTTATCTTCTTCCTCGTCTCCATCTTTCATACCGTAAATCCGCCAATACAGATTTGATTTGAGAA
>NW_020872806.1:391948-396948 GCF_003789085.1 Penaeus vannamei | reverse complement strand
CTTCCTGGGTCTCCTTCTCGGGCTCTGGGCGACTTCCTGGGTCTCCTCCTCTCGACTTCCTGGGTCTCCTCTCGGGCTCTTGGGCGACTTCCTGGGTCTCCTCCTCGACTTCCTGGGGGCTCTAGGGTGACTTCCTGGGTCTCCTGAGGGTGACTTCCTGGGTCCTCCTCCTCTTCCTGGGTCTCCTCCTCGAGCTCTTGGGCGACTTCCTGGGTCTCCTCCTCGAGCTCTTGGGCGACTTCCTGGGTCTCCTCCTCGAGCTCGACTTCCTGGGTCTCTCCTCTGGGTCTCCTTCTCGGGGGCGACTTCCTGGGGGCTCTTGGGCGACTTCCTGGGTCTCCTCCTCGAGCTCTTGGGCGACTTCCTGGGTCTCCTCCTCGAGCTCTTGGGCGACTTCCTGGGTCTCCTTCTCGGCTCTTGGGGACTTCCTGGGTCTCCTTCTCGGCTCTTCCTGGGTCTCCTCCTCGAGCTCTTGGGCGAACTCTGGGTCTCCTCAGCTCAACTTCCTGAGGGCGACTCCTCTCCTCGAGCTCTCGACTTCCTGGGTTCGGGCTCGGGCGACTTCCTGGGTCTCCTTCTCGGGCTCCGACTTCCTGGGTCTCCTTCTCGGGCTTTGGGTGGGCTCTTGGGCGACTTCCTGGGTCTCCTTCTCGGCTCTTGGGCGACTTCCTGGGTCTCCTCTCGGGCTGGGCGACTTCCTGGTCTCCTTCTCGGGTCTTCCTGGGTCTCCTTCTCGGGCTCTCAGGCGACTTCCTGGGTCTCCTTCTCGGGCTCTTGGGCGACTTCCTGGGTCTCCTTTCTCGGGCTCAAGGGCGACTTCCTGGGTCTCCTTCTCGGGCTCTTGGGCGACTTCCTGGGTCTCCTTCCTCGGGCGACTTCCGGGCTCCTTCGAGCTCTCGGGCGACTTCCTGGGTCTCCTTCTCGGGGCGACTTCCAGGGTCTCCTTCTCTGGGGCGACTTCCTGGGTCTCCTTCTCGGCTCACTTCCGGGTCTCTTCTCGGCTCTCTTCGAGGGCGACTTCCTGGGTCTCCTTCTCGGGCTCAAGGGCGACTTCCTGGGTCTCCTTCTCGGGCTCAAGGGCGACTTCCAGGGTCTCCTTCTCGGCTCTTGGGCGACTTCCTGGGTCTCCTTCTCGGGCTCAAGGGCGACTTCCTGGGTCTCCTTCTCGGCTCAAGGGCGACTTCCAGGGTCTCCTTCTCGGGCTCTTGGGGACTTCCTGGGTCTCCTTCTCGGGCTCTTGGGGGACTTCCTGGGTCTCCTTCTCGGGCTCTTGGGGGACTCCTGGGTCTCCTTCTCGGGCTCTTGGGGACTTCCAGGGTCTCCTTCTCGACTTCCAGGGTCTCTTCTCGGCTCTTGGGTTCAGGGTCTCCTTCTCGGCTCTTGGGGACTTCCTGGGTCTCCTTCTCGGCTCGAGGGCGACTTCCTGGGGGACAGCTCTCGGGCGACTTCCAGGGTCTCCTTCTCGGGCTCAAGGGCGACTTCCAGGGTCTCCTTCTCGGGCTCAAGGGCGACTTCCTGGGTCTCCTTCTCGGGCTCAAGGGCGACTTCCAGGGTCTCCTTCTCGGGCTCTTGGGGGACTTCCTGGGTCAAGGGCGACTTCCTGACGAACTTCCTGGGTCTCCTTCTCGGGCTCGTTGGGGACTTCCAGGGTCTCCTTCTCGGGCTCTTGGGGGACTTCCAGGGTCTCCTTCTCGGGCTCTTGGGGGACTTCCTGGGTCTCAACTTAGGGCGACTTCTGGCTTGGAGACTGCATCGTGCAAAGCAACTTGCACTTACAAAGCAAGATGCAGCTCCGCCGTCACCGTTCGCCTAGACCCGGATGGACCAAGCGGAAAAGCCCTTTTCAGGGCCGATGATATCTGATGGGCAAGGATCCGACGCGCTGCAGCCATGTCGGCTGCCGTCACGTTCAACGAGATAAGGGTTGGGTGGAGGGAGGGAGGGAGAGGGTGAGGGGAATGAGGGGGAGAAGCACAGGGAGAGGGGACGGTGAAGAGGGGGGAGTTCGGATGATGGGGTTGCTTTTGACTTGTTTTGGGGGGTTTTGTTTCGGGTCGGTTTATGAGTTATTGTTTTGGGGTTGGATTTAGCCTGATTTTAACTTGCTTTTAACTTGATTTAGCCTGATTTTAACTTGCCTCTTCCTGAGGCGCATGAGGGTTGTCCAGCGCGAGGGTGCGCAGGCCGATCGCAAAAAAAATTATCAAAGAAAGACGCATTGTTTTTTTTTTTAAGGATCCGACGTCATATAGGATTTCGTAACGAGGTTATAGGGTTTTTTATATATAACAAAGACCTATATATATATATAATATATATATATATATATATATATATATATATATATATATATATATATATAGGTCTTTTTTTATATATAAAAAATCCTATAACTCTTTGGGATTAAAACACCTGGTTGTGTGTGTGTGTATATATATATATATATATATATATATATATATATATATATATATATATATATATATATATATATATATATATATATATATATATATATATATATATATATATATATATATATATATATATATATATATATATATATATATATATATATATATATATATATATATATATATATATATATATATATATATATATATATATATATATATATATAATATATATATATATATATATATATATATATATAGAGAGAGAGAGAGAGAGAGAGAGAGAGAGAGAGAGAGAGAGAGAGACCACCACTTCTAATCCAAGCAATGTGGATGCGGATGGATTTACTCTCGTGGTAAAAAGAAAAAAGGAAAAAAAAAAAGAAAGATCCGCTAAACCTTTACAGGGGGCAGCCAAACCATGTACCTTTACATAACAAACTGCCACACAGACACTGAGGAAGCAGATATCGAGAATCACCTACTCGTTAACTTCCATGAGGTGGACGATGTAAATGCATTCAAAACAAAGTCATTCTTATCATGCCAGCTTCACTTTCTCATAATGGCAAAGCACTTGTAGTCAGATTCCTCAGGGCAGAAAAGGTGGTGGCGTTGGTATTTACATCAAAGATACAATCCCCTGCAACACCATAAAATCCATCTGTCTTAAAAATAACCTCCACTCACCATCAGGACAAACCATGGGGTCACCAACAGGATCAAAGGCCTGTGTGTTTGTCTATCTTTCTCTCTCTCCCTCCCGCCCCCCCCCTCTCTCTCTTCTCTATCTGTCTGCCTCTCTTTCTATTACATACACTGTCTCTCTATGTGTCTCTTTCTCTCTTTTTCTCTTACATACATCCTCTACGTGTTTGCCTGTCTCTGTCTCTCTCTCTCCCTCCCTTCCTCTCTGTCTCCTCCCTCCCCCGTCTCTCTTTCGCTCCCCCTCCCCCGTCTCTCTCTCTTCCTCCCTCCCCCGTCTCTCTCTCTTCCTCCCTCCCCCGTCTCTCTCTCTCTTTCCTTTTATGTGCGAGGGAACGCAGGGAAACTCGGAATGTCTAGCGATGAGCCCTCGTCGACCGGGAGTTCGTGGGCGTGAGGGCGTATTGGTGTGTAGGCGGCCGAGCAACGTAGGCCTAGTCTCCACGAGGTAAGGGACTCGTCTTGGCAAGACAAAAAGCTTACAAAAAAAAAAAAAAAAAAACACCGATGCAACAAAGTAAGCAAAAAAGTGTGCGCAAGAACACCAATGAGCAGTGACAAAACTCTCCTTTGAAAAGTTATTTTAGGTAAACCTTTTTTAGCTTTATCGCCATTTTGAAATGTCCATAATTGTCATTTGATTGATTGGTAATTACTTATTTTCCTAGCATAGCTTCCATATCATCTCCTCCTCCTCTTCTTTATCCCAATTCCCTCTTACTCTCCCTCTCACTCAAATCAATCACCAGTTGAGTATGACAAAGTGCAAAAAACGAGGAGGAGGAGGGGGAGAAAGAGGAGGAGGAGGAGGAAAGGACGACCCCCAGAGAAAAAGGAGAAACAAAAGTTACAGTCACACGGCTAATAAAAAATAAGCAAATGATTGATAAAATCAGTGACGCAAATCCAAATCGTGGTATAGCCACATTCGGAATTTAATCGGCGACAAAAGAAGTGACAGTTACCTCTCTCACATCAGCGAAATTGCCGACTCGCCCGAAAGCGCTGCTAACATCATCAACTGTCACTTTGCGAACATTAACTATCTACTCCCACCATTACAATCCGCAGAACTGCCAACTTACTTACCCTCGCGCCCTCTGCAAGCAATTGTCAGCGAATACGACGTGTACCAACACTTAAGAAGGATAGCAAAAACCAAATCTCCTGGCCCTGATGACATCCCGCCGAGGTTACTACGTGAATTGGCTCCCGAGCTCCCACCCCCCTCTGCGACATCTTCAACTGCTCCATCGCTGAGGGCGTGGTGCCTGACCTATGGGAGCGTGCTATCACAGTCCCAATTCCCAAAACAAATCCACCTAATTCTCTCGATGACCTTAGGCCCATATCATTAACTCTCTCTATCTCTCACTCTCTCTCTCTCCTCTCCTCTCCCTCCCTCCCTCTCCTTCTCTCTCCCTCTCTCCTATTCCTTGCAAAATGAGAGAATAATTGCTAAAGAATTGTGGAAAATATTCGCCGCAAAATTAGATCATCGCCAATTTGGAAATACCAAGGGTAGCTCCACAGTCCACTACCTAGTTGACCTGATCAATTATATCACTTCAAATGTAGACAAAAGACTCAAGGTCACTACCGTCACATCGACCAACGCGTGGCGCTGGTACTTACTCAATCTCCTTTTAAGGTGCTCAGATATTCTTTAAGACCTGTCCGTTGATTAATCGTAAATGTTTTGTATATAGAAATAATGTCACTTTTGTTAACTTTCTAGCGTAAGAAACAAACCATTCTGAGGAAAGCATTTGATCTCATCGACCACACCACATTAATTAAGAAAATGATTTCTCTGGGTTTCCACGAGGGCTGGGTGAAGTGGATATCTTCCTTCATTAACCTTCTCTCTCAGTGGATATC
>NW_020872806.1:383723-391848 GCF_003789085.1 Penaeus vannamei | reverse complement strand
TGAAGAGATTGAATGCTTTTCGTAAGGATTGAATGCTTTTTCGTAAGAGGATTGAATGCTTTTCGTAAGAGGATTGAATGCTTTTCGTAAGTGGATTGAATGCTTTTCGTAAGTGGATTGATCTTTTCGTAAGAGGATTGAATGCTTTTCGTAAGAGGGATTGAATGCTTTTCGTAAGAGGATTGAATGCTTTTCGTAAGTTGAATGCTTTTCGTAAAAGAGGATTTGAATGCTTTTTCGTAAAGGGATTGAATGCTTTCGTAAGAGGATTGAATGCTTTTCGTAAGAGGATTGAATGCTTTTCGTAAGAGATTGAATGCTTTTCGTAAGAGGAATGCTTTTCGTAAGAGGATGAATGCTTTTCGTAAGTGGATTGAATGCTTTTCGTAAGTGGATTGGATCTTTTCGTAAGAGGATTGAATGCTTTTTCGTAAGAGGATTGAATGCTTTTCGTAAAGAGGGATTGAATGCTTTTCGTAAGAGGATTGAATGCTTTTTTGAATGCTTTTCGTAGAGGATTGAATGCTTTTCGTAAGTGGATTTGAATGCTTTTCGTAAGAGGATTGAATGCTTTTCGTAAGTGGATTGAATCTTTTCGTAAGTGGATTGAATGCTTTTCGTAAGTGAATGCTTTTCGTAAGTTTGCTTTTCGTAAGTGGATTGAATGCTTTTCGTAAGTGGATTTGAATGCTTTTCTTTTCGTAAGAGGATTGAATGCTTTTCGTAAGAGAATGCTTTTCGTAAGAGGATTGAATGCTTTCGTCTTTTCGTAAGTGGATTGAAATGATGAATGCTTTTTCGTAAGAGGATTGAATGCTTTTCGTAAGAGATTGAATGCTTTTCGTAAGGGATTGAATGCTTTTCGTAAGTGGATTGAATGCTTTTCGTAAGGGATTGAATGCTTTTCGTAAGAGGATTGAATGCTTTTCGTAAGTGGATAATGCTGATTGAATGCTTTTCGTAAGTGGATTGAATGCTTTTCGTAGAGGATGAATGCTTTCGTAATTGAATGCTTTTCGTAAGTGGATTGAATGCTTTTCGTAAGAGGGATTGAATGCTTTTCGTAAGGATTGAAGAATGCTTTTCGTAAGTGGATTGAATGCTTTTCGTAAGAGGATTGAATGCTTTTCGTAAGAGGATTGAATGCTTTCGCTTTTCGTAAGAGGATTGAATGCTTTTCGTAAGAGGATTGAATGCTTTTTCGTAAGTGGATGAATGCTTTTCGAGGATTGAATGCTTTTCGTAAGAGGATTGAATGCTTTTCGTAAGTGGATTGAATGCTTTTCGTAAGAGGATTGAATGCTTTTCGTAAGAGGGATTGAATGCTTTCGTAAGTGGATTGAATGCTTTTCGTAAAGGATTGAATGCTTTTCGTAAGAGGATTGAATGCTTTTCGTAAGAGGATTGAATGCTTTTCGTAAGATTGAATGCTTTTCGTAAGAGATTGAATGCTTTTCGTAAGTGGATTGAATGCTTTTCGTAAGAGGATTGAATGCTTTTCGTAAGAGGATTTGAATGCTTTTCGTAAGATTGAATGCTTTTCGTAAGAGGATTGAATGCTTTTCGTCTTTTCGTAAGAGGATTGAATGCTTTTCGTAAGAGGATTGAATGCTTTTTAAGTGGATTGAATGCTTTTCGTAAGAGGATTGAATGCTTTTCGTAAGTGGATTGAATGCTTTTTCGTAATTGAATGCTTTTCGTAAGAGGATTGAATGCTTTCGTAAGAGGATTGAATGCTTTTCGTAAGCTTTTCGTAAGAGGATTGAATGCTTTTCGTAAGAGGATTGAATGCTTTTCGTAAAGGATTGCTTTTCGTAAAGGATTGAATGCTTTTCGTAAGAGAATGCTTTTGTAAGTGGATTGAATGCTTTTCTTTTCGTAAGAGGATTTTTTTCGTAAGAGGATTGAATGCTTTTCGTAAGAGGATTGAATGCTTTTCGTAAGGGATTGAATGCTTTTCGTAAGAGGATTGAATGCTTTTTCGTAAGTGGATTGAATGCTTTTCGTAAGAGGATTGAATGCTTTTCGTAAGAGGATTGAATGCTTTTCGTCTTTCGTAAGAGGATTGAATGCTTTTCGTAAAAATTGAATGCTTTTCGTAAGAGGATTGAATGCTTTTCGTGGATTGAATGCTTTTAGAGGATTGAATGCTTTTCGTAAGAGGATTGAATGCTTTTCGTAAGAGGATTGAATGCTTTTCGTAAGAGGATGAATGCTTTTCGTAATGGATTGAATGCTTTTCGTAAGTGGATTGAATGCTTTTTCGTAAGTCTTTTCGTAAGAGGATTGAATGCTTTTCGTAAGAGGATTGAATGCTTTTCGTAAGAGGATTGAATGCTTTTCGTAAGTGGATTGAATGCTTTTCGTAAGGATTGAATGCTTTTTCGTTTGAATGCTTTTCGTAAGGATGAATGCTTTTCGTAAGAGGATTGAATGCTTTTCGTAAGTGGAGAATGCTTTTCGTAAGTGGATTGAATGCTTTTCGTAAGTGGATTGAATGCTTTTCGTAAGAGGATGAATGCTTTTCGTAAGTTTGAATGCTTTTCGTAAGAGGATTGAATGCTTTTCGTAAGTGGATTGAATGCTTTTCGTAAGTGGATTGAATGCTTTTCGTAAGTGGATTGAAAAGAGGATTGAATGCTTTTCGTAAGAGGATTGAATGCTTTTCGTAAGTGGATTGAATGCTTTCGTAAGATTGAATGCTTTTCGTAAGAGGATGAATGCTTTTTAAGAGGATTGAATGCTTTTCGTAAGTGGAGAATGCTTTTCGTAAGAGGATTGAATGCTTTCGTAAGAGGATTGAATGCTTTTCGTAAGAGGATGAATGCTTTTCGTAAGAGGATTGAATGCTTTTCGTAAGATTGAATGCTTTTCGTAAGTGGATTGAATGCTTTTCGTAATTGAATGCTTTTCGTAAGTGGATTGAATGCTTTTCGTAAGTGGATTGAATGCTTTTCGTAAGAGGATTGAATGCTTTTCGTAAGAGGATAATGCTTTTCGTAAGTGGATTGAATGCTTTTCGTAAGTGGATTGAATGCTTTTCGTAAGGGATTGAATGCTTTTCGTAAGAGGATTGAATGCTTTTCGTACTTTGTAAGTGGATTGAATGCTTTTCGTTGAATGCTTTTTGTTGAATGCTTTTCGTAAGAGGATTGAATGCTTTCGTAAGATTGAATGCTTTTCGTAAGAGGATTGAATGCTTTTCGTAAGTGGATTGAATGCTTTTCGCGTAAGATTGAATGCTTTTCGTAAGAGGATTGAATGCTTTTCGTAAGAGGATTGAATGCTTTTCGTCTTTCGTATTGAATGCTTTTCGTAAGAGGATTGAATGCTTTTCGTAAGAGGATTGGAGGATTGAATTTTCGTAAGTGCTTTTCGTAAGTGGATTGAATGCTTTTCGTAAGAGGATTGAATGCTTTTCGTAAGAGGATTGAATGCTTTTCGTAAGAGGATTGAATGCTTTTCGTAAGAGGATTGAATGCTTTTCGTAAGTGGATTGAATGCTTTTCGTAAGTGGATTGAATGCTTTTCGTAAGAGGATTGAATGCTTTTCGTAAGTGGATTGAATGCTTTTCGTAAGTGGATTGAATGCTTTTTGAATGCTTTTCGTAAGAGGATTGAATGCTTTTCGTCTTTTAAGAGGATTGAATGCTTTTCGTAAAGAGGATTGAATGCTTTCGTAAGCGCTTTTCGTAAGTGGATTGAATGCTTTTCGTAATTGAATGCTTTTCGTAAGTGGATTGAAGCTGCTTTCGTAAGAGGAATGCTTTTCGTAAGTGGATTGAATGCTTTTCGTAAGAGGATTGAATGCTTTTCGTAAGAGGATTGAATGCTTTTCGTAAGAGGATTGAATGCTTTTCGTAAGAGGATTGAATGCTTTTCGTAAGAGGATTGAATGCTTTTCGTAAGAGGATTGAATGCTTTTCGTAAGAGGATTGAATGCTTTTCGTAAGAGGATTGAATGCTTTTCGTAAGAGGATTGAATGCTTTTAATTGAATGCTTTTCGTAAGACTTTCGTAAATTGAATGCTTTTCGTAAGTGGATTGAATGCTTTTCGTAAGAGGATGAATGCTTTTTTGAATGCTTTTCGTAATGGATGAATGCTTTTCGTAAGAGGATTGAATGCTTTTCGTAATGAATGCTTTTCGTAAGAGGATTGAATGCTTTTCGTAAGAGGATTGAATGCTTTTCGTAAGAGGATTGAATGCTTTCGTATTGAATGCTTTTCGTAAGAGGATTGAATGCTTTTCGTAAGAGGATTGAATTGAATGCTTTCGTAAGTGGATTGAATGCTTTTCGTAAGTGGATTGAATGCTTTTCGTATATGAATGCTTTTCGTAAGTGGATTGAATGCTTTTCGTAAGAGGATTGATGCTGAGGATTGAATGCTTTTCGTAAGAGGATTGAATGCTTTTCGTAAGATTGAATGATTGAATGCTTTCGTAAGTGGATTGAATGCTTTTCGAGGAATTGAATGCTTTTTCGTAAGAGGATTGAATGCTTTTCGTAAGGGATTGAATGCTTTCGTAAGAGGAAATGCTTTTTCGTGGATGAATGCTTTTCGTAATGGATTGAATGCTTTTCGTAAATGGAGTAATGCTTTTTGTAAGAGACGTAGCATGTGGATGGTGTGGGCTAATTTATGTTTAGCGGTGGCATATATAGTGTTGTGTGAAAAGAGGCTTGTGGTGATATGGGTAATGGTGATGTGGGTGGTGGTGACTGTGGGTGGTGATTATTGTGGTGGTGTGGAGAATGTGGTTATAATGCTGGCTTTAGTGATGAACGGTGGAATAACCGTGTGTATGCTAAGGGTTGTACTAATTGTTGTACTGACAGCCATGGTAATTTGACAAAAAGACTAGTAAATGTTGTAATGGATGGGCCGCGCGGTTGGCAGTACAAAAAGCTTCAATGGGTGTATGATTGACGTCGTAATTATCATCATTGCTGTTCCTATTGGTGTTTGTTCGTCGTCACTCTCTTAACCGCCATCATTACCATCGTTTATGCTGCGGCGTAGAACGTAGAACATCAGTATAGAGTTTGTTCATGATTTATTCACGGCTACGAGCTCCCGAGGGCTGTAAATGGTCAGGAATCATGAATGCCATGGGTCAGCCAAGAGACTGTCAAGGTCATGTCAAGGGGCGGAGGATGGTGGGTGTGTGTGTGTGCGTGGGGGGGGGGAGGTGCAAATAATTCTGACTTCCTGATTCTTTTTATCATGTTTTGTGAAGGTGCTCAGTGGCTTCTGTATGAAGGAAAATTGAACTTTTATGAAGTTTTTTTTCCTCTTTTTTTTGTACAATAGTATAACAAAGTATCTTATATCATTCTATTCTGTTGTTTGTATCTCTCCCATTCTCTTTAGATTCGATGATCCTGTGTAATTATTTCATTTCTTTAACAAACGAACCGTGTTTGGCTGCTTAATGGCTTGGTCAATTGGCATCCACCTGCCAGTATTTGCATCCGAGGTTCTCTGGCGAGTACAGTGCATACAGTAGCAACTGATCTATAAGCGTTCAGTGTGATGTGTTCTGTGATGCATACATACGCACATAAAAGTCTCCTGGGAAATAAATATAAACAGGCACTTATGGACAAACTAGCTAAAATAAATTATCGAAAAGCCTGCATAAAATAAACACATATATCGTAGCAACCAAACACACACTTATTATATATATATATATATATATATATATATATATATATAATATATATATATATATATATATATATATATATATATATATATATATATATATATATATATATATATGAAACACACACACACAACACACACACACATATACAAATACACATATACATATGTATATATATATACACACACATATACATATATACATATGTACATATGTAAGAATTTCAGCTATCGACTTACCACGAGGGAAGCGTAATCTTAAGATAAAAATCATAACCAATGCTGTGATGAACATCTTTATTGCATACGTTTCAAAGACGATTGCACTTCTTCATCTTCAGTGCTATAAAAGAACAAAACAAGTAAAAACATTCGAGCCGGACAAGGCATAAATTAAAGCAGTTCAGAAATAAACAAAAATATATATTACAAAAAGCGAAACAATGAAATAAAACAACGAAAAAAGAAGGGAAATATATGCAAAAGTAAAACACATAGTCTTCCTAAACAGAACTGATTTGGACAAAATTTCCTCTATAAAAAGTGGACACAAATAAAGTAATTTTTTAACTTTTCAAATAGAATTCGGAGTTAAAGAAAAGGAAGCACTATCATTAGGCCTAAATTTCTGCCTACGACCTAAGAAAATGGGTTTTGTTTTTCATTATTCCTTTTGAAAGGCTATGTCATTCACCAAAAAACTGTAATATCTATCAAGATACGATTCGATCTATAGGAAAATATCTGTTTTGGCCAACAGTTTCTTTGTACAGTAAAACAGAGAAACTTTTTATTCCTCTGATTTTACTGAACAAGTTACTAATAGTCTTCAAATATAAAGTCTGACGAACATATTGTAATATCAAAACCCGACAAAAGAAGGGGCATAGTCTTACTAAACAGAACTTGGACAAAATTTCCTCTATACTTTCTGACTCGTCAAAATTCAAAGTGTTAAATGTTCTAGCCACTCACCTATTAAATCTAGAGGACAAACTAAATAGAATCATACGGCCTTTAAAAACTATCATCGACGAAGCCACACATCAGTCTATCCTTGCATCTGGCTCTCGTCCTGGTTTTATGTATGGTCTCCCGAAGGTGCACAAACCTGGAATTCCTCTAAGGCCCATCATTTCATCAATCGGCACCTTCAGTTACAACCTGGCTAAAGTCCTTGTAAAAATCATTCATCCTCTAATTTAATGAATACACGTTATTCAACTCATCTAACTTTGTAAATGAAATCAATCAATTAAGAGTTGATAACACCACAACTATGACCAGTTTTGATGTCGAGTTATTGTTTACAAATGTGCCTCTTACTGAAACCACACATATCACAAATAATACAACAGCCGAATCCCTTTCACATTTTGATTTAGAAAAGAAACTTAAATTCTCTTTTAAACGTAGTCACGAAAGATTCAGTATTTATTTTTGACAAATGTTTGTATACTCAGATCGATGGAGTTGCTATGGGTTTCCCCATTGGCACTAGCTATGCTAATGTTTCTTTTTTGTGCTGTCATGAAAAGAACTGGCTACATAACTACCTAGTGAATTTAAACACTTTAAACAAAAGATACATAGATGATCGTTTTCTCTTGTTCAACATCCATCACATGTACAGTTGTTTCTATCCTACCTTAATGACCAACATCATAACATTAAGTTTACCTGTGAAATTGAAAAAGAAAACCAGCTTTCCTTTCTTGACACGCTGATCACCAAAGAAAACGGTCGCCTGTACACTACATACGTTCGCTGGTTTAGGAATGCATTATTTGAGCTACGCACCTCAGAAGTATAAATTACAGCATATCTACCTTAATCAACATATAGCATATAGCATTTGCACCACTTGGCCTCTTTTTTGATATGGAAATGGAGTTTTTATGAAATTACTTTAAAGCAAATGGATACCCTAGCAATATGTTTCAGAAAACCCTAAGATTGTTTTTAAATGATAACTTTTGACAGCCTCTAAAGCTTACCTCTGTTCCAAAACAAACTAAATACATTAAATTACCGTATCTCGAACAACTCAGTTATTCCGTTCGAAATCAATTACGTGGGATGTTCAAACATTCATTACCCCAGGTTAAATTTAATGTAGTTTTCACATATAATTACAATATCAATACTTTTCTAAAGAAGAGAGTCTTTTCCCTCGGAATTATGTTCAAGCATTGTATATATGTTTACTTGTCCTAGCTGCAACACTAGGTATATTGGATCAACGACACGTTGGTTCAAGAATTCTTGAACATATGGGTAAGTCCATAAGAACTGGCCTACCTCTCACCAACCCGTCCTTCTCCACTATTCGCCAACACTCACACACAGAAGACCATCCCTACACTCACATGGATTTCAAAATTCTGTCTACATCTCCCAACAGACTCGACCTCCTTATCTCAGAGTCTGCTTATCCACAAGATGAAACCAGA
>NW_020872806.1:378723-381223 GCF_003789085.1 Penaeus vannamei | reverse complement strand
TGTGTGTGTGTGTGTGTGTGTGTGTGTATTTGTGTGCATATATATGTATATGTATACATATTATTTATATATATATGTTATATATATGATATATTATATATTATTTGTATATATATATATATATATATACTATATATATTATGCTATACTTATATATATGCATACAACATCTATATACATACACTATACATACAAACCTACATAAACACCTACAATATCAATAACAAACACACACACATACAGATACACATCAAAAATATTTTGCACACCTCGGCTTCGATCATGCATGGACATCGTCATGCAACTCAGGTGTGAACTGCTGATTTACTCTCTGCTTCCGCTGACTGCCGCCATATGGTATCCGCAGAATGGAAAGCGCTTCCGCACACAGCTTACCTTCGATGAGTATGTCCAGTCCAGGGATGAAGAACTCGACATAATTTTCTTTATGACCAGCTGGGAAAATGACTTATGGAATACGCGTCAGCATGATTTTGTTGTGTTCGTATACTTTCGTGTGTCTCTGTTGTCCATTTTCTATCGTTTTCGATTTATTCTATTCTTTTCATCCTTTTTTTATTCTCGGTTATCGCTTATTATCATGTTGATAGATTGGGATTTCTTAGGATGAATCGATGTGTTGACTATTTTAGTCATATATGCACGAGCGTGGATAGGGAGGGAGAAGGGATGAGACGGTTGGCGAGTGAAGAGATGGAGCGACTGGGCGAAAAGAGGAGGGATGTTCGAGGTATGTGACGGGAGAGGAGGGAGAGTGAGACGACAGGGAGAGGAAAGAGGAGATGGTGAAGGTAGAGGAAAACAAAGAGAGTAGGAGACAGAGAAAGAAGGAAAAGGGATGGGAAGAGGGAGGAGGGTAGAAGCAAGAGGGAGAAAGAAAGAATCCATACAACATATTAAAGGAAAAAGAAGAGGGAGACAGATGAGAGGAAAGGGAAAGGGAGAGGGAAGGAGAGAGAGTGAGAGAGAGATCTGATGAGAAGAGAGAAGAGAGAGGTCAGAGAGGAGAGAAATGAAAGAAAGAAATACAGAGAAGCCAGAAAGAAATAAACAAACACCTTAAGTGCAGTGAGTACCAGACACAAAGAGACTGAGAGAGAATGAGAGAGACCAGAGGAGAGGGTCCATAACTTGAAGTAGGGAGCAAAAATGGATGAGATTAGTGTGATTAGAGAGGAAAACATGGAAGAGAGAGTAGAGTAAAGGAGATGTATTTCGAGTGAGAAAAAAAGACCATACACATTACCCCCCCCCCCATCTAGAACCACAATGACCACTCCTGATGCAGTGATACCAAAACAAAAAAACATAAATACAACCATACTTTGACTGGATATCTTCACAAATAACACAGAGATGTATTTCTGATGAAACGTAATCGAAACTGGTCAAAATCATTCTATGTATTGTTGAAGAATCAGCTCTCATTCATAACTTTCTTACATTTTGTCAACATGGAATACTTTCACCAACGCATCTCTTCACACCCATACCAACGTTCTTACTAATCTCTACCTGTCTCCCACAACAGAGAGATCAAGAGCTCGCCCCTGACGGATCTTTCGTCTAAAAACTGCTTCACGATTTTTGGAGATCTGGACAACGAAATGGAAGACGAATTTATCATTTCATATGCGGGAGCCGAAGGGGGTAAGTATATCTTGCTACGTTTGTTAATGTTATTACTACTGCTTGTTGTACTATTGCGGTCGGTATTAACATTCTCAGTCTCATTATTTTCATTATCGCTGTTTTTATGGTTGTTTGTATTGTGAATTTGATAATAATAATAACAGTGATAGTGATAATGATAATAATAATAATAAAATGATAAAAAATAATAATGTTAATAACAGCAAAAATAATAATGTTAATAACGGCAACAATAATAATGATAATAATGACAATAATGATAATAATAATAACAGCAGCAGCAACAACAAAATAATAGCATTGATGATAATAATAATGATAATATTAACAACAATAATGATAATATGAAAATATAAAATAATGAAAATAATAATGATAATAATGAAAATAATAATGATAATAATGATGATATTAATGATAATAATAATAATAATAATAATAAAAATAATATCAATAATCATAATCATTAATAATAATAATAATAATGATAATGATAAGAAAAATAGTAATGATAACAATGATGATATTAATAATAATGATGATGATGATGATAATAGTAATGAAGTAATAATAATAATAATAATAGTAGTAATAACAACGACACTACCACCACCAACACCACCACCTCTACCAACAACAACAACAATAATTATAATGATCATAATAACAGTAGTAATGGTAGCACTACTGATAATGTTAATATCAATGAGGACGATAATGATACAGGTCAAGTGAAATTGAACATATGAAGACGCGCACAGTAGGAGAG
Source organism: Penaeus vannamei (assembly GCF_003789085.1). Taxonomy (NCBI): domain Eukaryota; kingdom Metazoa; phylum Arthropoda; class Malacostraca; order Decapoda; family Penaeidae; genus Penaeus; species Penaeus vannamei. Next base: position 378,780 of record NW_020872806.1, on the reverse strand, counting down.
AAAGGAATGTGAAAAAAACACATAGCAAACGCAAGAAAGAGGAGACGAGACAAAGAG
>NW_020872806.1:358723-368723 GCF_003789085.1 Penaeus vannamei | reverse complement strand
CTTGCTCCTTTTACTTTTCGTATTTTTAGTTTTTATTTTGTTATTTTTTATTATTATTATTTTTAAAGGAATGTTTTGTTTTCATTGGTTTTGCTGGATTTTATTATTCAAGTATGTTTCTAGTCCTTTTATCTTCGTGTGTTCTACTTAATGATTTTAATTGTTTGATTTATGTTTTATCCTTAAATGATCCAGTAAACAGAGCATTACTAAGCTTTAAATTATTTATTTTCTCAACATCCAAAAGAACCATTCGCCAAGCAATTACTTTTGTTTACATCGGCGACCTAACCATCAAAACGTCAGATACTCTGTCAAAGCCGCAGCCTCTGGATTGAACTGGAAGTCCCGCACTTTTCTTCGCTCCGTTGATATGAAGTTACGTAGAATGCTATTTTGGGCTATAAGGCAAAAGGGCGGATATTATTTAAAGAAAGTGCTTAATTTTACTAGTTACTTTAATAATTGTAGTAGGCCGTGCAGCTTTTATGTTCAGTTTTATTTTATTTCAACTTTGATTTATTCATTTGTTTTATGTTCAGCTTCTATTTCTTTTAGGCTGTATTATTTGTGTTATTTTACGTTCAGTGTTATTTAGTAAATGTAAAAGATATTTTATTTTCATTTCAAAACCTCTACCAGCCATATTGGTTTTGCCTGTCAGTTTTTATGATTCATACCAATGAAAATAAATAAGATGAAACAATGGGTGTTGGTGAACCACTACAGGACTACAGCGTTAACAAATGAAAAGCTGTGTTGGTGTTTAACTCTGTATTCATCTTTTGGATGTAAAGAGATTCGGAGATGAGAAGGTCGAGTCTGTTCGATGTTGTGGACAGAATTTTGAAATCTTTGTCACTGAATGGGCGTTGGTCTGTATGTGAATGTTGCCATCTATATACCTTTCGTAGAAAACTGGTTTGAAATTAACTGGGCTATTATTACGTTCATGAAGGCATAGGAAAGTATTGGTTACACCGTCAATCTGGGTATGCAATTGGTTGTCAAAAGTAAAAACAGTTTTGTAGCAACATTTAAAAAGGAATTCAACTGTTTTTTGTTTAGACCAAATTGTAATAGATTCATCCGATAAGGTATACGTGATAATCTGTGTAGTTTCTGACAGAGGAAGATGTAAGCTTCACCATTCGTAAACGTTACGTGAGATACTAAGACATTTGTTCCCATATATTGATTTCAACATTGTTCTTGTTAACCATTACAATATCAACTCTTTCTTTTTTTTTTAAGAAGAATATGCCACTACCTTCAGAACTATGTTCAAATATTGTATATATTTTTAATTGCCCTAGATGTAACGCTAGGTATATTGGATCGTCTACACGAAAGTTCACACACACAATAATTGAATATATGAGCTAATCTTTAGGAACAGGCCTACCTCTGACCAGACCCTCTTTCTCTGCTGCCCGGCAACATTCACTTGCAGACGACCCATTCATTCTCAAAGATTTCAAAATTCTGTCCACAACATCGAAGAGACTCGACCCTCCGAATCCCTTTACCTCCAAAAGATGAAACCAGAGATAAACACCAGCACAGCCTTTCAATTGTTAACGCTGTAGTCCAACCGCCGTAACGAGCACATCCCACTTGTTTTTGTCTCGCCCTTACCTAGGTTTTGTATCTTCACTCGGTGTTTCTTTTCTTTTCTTTTAATTCATTTCTGTTACTCATACTTATCTATATGAATGTGCGTGTTTGTGTGTGTATGTATATGCATAGGTATACAAGCATACAAACATATCTACCGATCTATCTATCAATCATTCTATTTCTCTACTCATATATGTACATACATATGTGCATATGTATATGCACACACACACACACACACACACACACACACACACACACACACACACACACACACACACACACACACACACACACACACACAATTACAGTTATTATCCTTACTCTATTTTTCCTTTGCCAATCTTATTCATAATTTCAAGATAAAGATGTTTTCGTTAACACATTTCTGAATTTAAAGGTCTTTTCCTTGAATGATATCTTGTACTTAAAAAATTGATATGTAACTAAGTAGTAACTGCTATATCAAATCTTTGTTATTTCTCTTTGTGAACTTTCTAGAAAACCCTTTCTTTTTGTGCAATTATGAGAATCATGTTGTTATAAGCTAAAATGAGATAGAAAATCATATGTCGATAATTGAGGAAAAATACTGGAATGTTCTCTCGATGGTTAGGCCGAAAGGGTGTAGATTAGGGAGGGGTAAACTTTTTGGCACAGGGGCCACGCTGACTTTTAAGATTTGACAGACGGACCGGGCCATCTCCACATGTTTACATATACATCCTTATGTTTCTCATGTATCATCTTTATTATTCCCATTTTCAAACATAATTAAAAGCAAAATCAGACAGAAAAACATCGTTCACGTAGTTGCTTTGGCTATTTTCCATAATTATGATATGGTTTGAATTAGGCATTTCTGTAGTTATCTTCGGCGGGTGGGATTAAAAAGGACCAATGGGCAGGGTGTGGCCTGCGGGCCGTAGTTTACACACCACTGATGTAGATAGTAGAAGGAAGATGCCTTCTGCTATTTTAATTCAGCGTATGAACATGAGTAATAGTATTGTTGAATTCTATTACAGTCTGAATGGTTCTTTAAAGGTTAATATAAAAGTTGAATAACGTGACAAGAGACTCTTGTCATGGGATGTTATATTAAATCTTATATAAATAATGAGTGACCTCACAGCCATCGAGAACACGTTTCCAGGTACGATATTTTTCTTTATATTATATATTATTTGCATATTACTGCTGCATTCTTATGTCACATTGATGCATAAACATCCATGCTGGACCGTTATGCGAGAGTATTACCAATTTACATTTATGCCTCTAGCGTGAAAAATCAATTGAAATCTATTTTCCTCATCATTTATTTGCTTATAACATATTTGGTGTTAATTATACATGTAACTTTATAGTAACCCAAAATATAAGCGAAAACTGTCATTAAATAAAGTAAACGCTTGTCAGCTGTCAGATGTTAACCAGCGGAATGTAGTCTGACACGAGATATTTCTGTTAACTGTTCGGTCTTATGTGATATAAGGAATCCATGAGCTGATTTGTACATCCTCCATTGAAGTCGTGGTGAGGATGTAATGGAAAGTTAAGTGTAACAATATGTGGCCTATAGTCTGTGTATTATTTCAATTAGTTGACTCGTTCATTGTATTCATACATAAAAAATGAGTGTATTATTTTTTTGTAAAGATGGCATAATCTATCACTTTTTGATTCTTTGATGTGCAATAAGAAAACATTAGTAACATACGATTGTTTACTTTTAAGTCATTTGCAGCAGTCAGTAGCCTACCATATGAATATAAGATATTAAAGATTTGTATTGCATTCTGTCCCATTTGGTGCGGAATTAAACTAGAGCTGTTTATTAAACTTATTAAATGTCTGGGTTACAGTTGGCTGAAGTTTGTTAACTAAATACCACAGTATATTGGAAATTAATGCCTTATTGTTTTTCTACTCATTCTCACATTTTATCAGTTGCGCTTTATTTCGTTTCGTCATACGGGTAATGATGGTAGTAATGATGAGGATGCTGGTGATGATAACAAAAAATGATTATGATAATGATAACAATGGTAATGATAATAATAGTGATGGTGATTATGAGGATGATACTACTACTACTACTACTGATAATATTCATAATGATAATGATTACAGTAATGGTAATACCAATAATAATGATAATACAACTGCCAATAATTATTTATTATTATTATTATTTTAATGACAGTGATAATAATATTAGTAATGATAATACTAGTATTTTTTTTAACAATAATGATCATAATGGTAATAATGACAAGGGTAATGACGTAGAAAAGGGTAATGATGACCATAATGATAATGATAATGTTAATGTTGATTATGATAATAAAGATAATGATTGTAAGCAAAATAATAATAGCAATGGTAATAACAATGATAATCATAACAGTAATAATAATGACAATGATAGTAACAATAATGGTAAGGACAATAATAATAGTAATAATGATAATGGTAATGATAAAGATAATAATAATGATAATGATTATGATCATAGTAATAATACTAATGATAATGATAATAGTAATAATGGCTATGATAATCATAGTGATAAATATCAAAATAATAATAATAATAATAATAATAATGATAATGATTATGACCATAGTAATAATACTAATGATTACGATAATGATAATAGTAATAATGGTTATGACAATCATAGTGATAAAGATCAAAATAATAATAATAATATCAATGATAATGGTAATAACAATGATAATGATAATAACTGAGAATATGGAAGAGTAGGCTTTATGTATGTGTGGACGTGTTTGGAAGAAAAATGCAAGATCATAGAATTCTCTTCCCTTCGGTTTGAGCATCCGCCTGCTGGGAGCGGGAACCCAGGTTTAGCAATATCAGTCTGTTCTTTGATATCAGCTTAATATACTCTGATATATATATCCTTTTTACAGCCTTTCAGTGGTTACGAGATATCAGAGCAACCAGCAATGTACTGTATAGGAGACCCGAGGCCGAGAAAAATTTAGACATCAAAGCTTGGTCAGAACCAGAATTTTAGTGCTGGAAAATGGGAGTAAATTTATGTTTGTGATTAGAATTGAATGAAAGCTCTACGAAGGTACGATGTTTATTCAGGGAGAAAGTTGCATTCTCTAGGGAGTTACAGGCATTTTCAGTCCTGGAAAAGTAAAAAGATATAACGATAAAATATGTAAAGAGATCCAGACAAAGATCTTTATCCCCGGAGGTACGGATCCTCAAGTAGAGACGAAACAAAACAATGAAATAGCTTTGTTGTAAAAAGACTGGGAGGTACGGATCATCGCGCAGTGTTCCACTACTTGGTTCTCCTATGCTCTCTTACACTTGGTTATTAAAAAAAGTACTGCTGATGGACTTCACGAAAGAGTGCACCCTGTAGATAGTACTGTAGTGTGTCATAATCAAGTCCAAAAGAGACCAATCGTCTTCTACACAACCATCGAAATTACTGAACTTAGGGCGGTAACACTCGGTAATCCTGGTGTGAAACGAGGTAAATCCAAGCGAGAGTACACACACACACACACACACAAATCCAACTGCGAAGGACCAAGGTATGGGACAAAGGTCAAGACCGAAGTTCGGACCGCTGTCGGGACCACAATCAGAGACAAATTCAGTATCTAAGTCAAGATCCAAGGGATTTCCTCCCCCAAACCATGGGTTACTACCCCAGGCGCCACCTGAAGGAAGACCAAGCGGATAGTTCGACAATTCAAATAACCCAATCAACCAAGAAAAGAGAGGGAAATGAAAAATAGAAAATAAAAAATATGTAACGACCATCACTTCCTTAGGTGGTTATCGCGACACTGGAGACGTCGCCAAGGAGAAATGATAATAGTAAAAGATATATAAGGGAAATGATACGGAGAAAATACGGTAATAGACAGTTGTAGCAAAAAACTTTACATTTCGGCTGTAACATATTTACAATATTTAGTTTTAACGATAAATAAATATCTATTTTGACTTGGCAGCTTCAACCCCGTGCAAGTAATGAGACTTGGTAAAAATGCGCCCATGGTTGTTAAAATAACCAAGGTCACATTTTCACTACAATCATAGAGGCAGGGACTCTCTCCTTGAATGATGGTTGGACTTTGTAAAAAAAAAAAAAAAAAAAAGAACGCCCGGGACTTTCTCGCCGGTGTCAAAAAAAAAAAAAAAAGAAAGGAAAAGAAAAAAACATACATATATATATATGTATGTATATATATGATATATATATATATATATATATATATATATATGTGTGTGTGTGTGTATATATGTGTATATATATATATATATATATATATATATATATATATATATATATATATACATACATACATACATAAACATGTCTGTGGGATGTAACCGCACGTGGCATACGGCAGGGACTTGCGTGGAGTTTTTAGTGAACCTTGGAGTCGAACGTGTGACTACAATAATCATAATGGGAATGATGATAATGATGATAATAATGATGATAATGATAATGATGATGATAACATAATAACAATAATGAAATAAAACAAATATTAAAAGCAATAATGGTAATAATAACGAAAATATTCAAAAATGATAATGATAATGATATTGATAATGATGAAAATAATAGTAATAATAATTATGATACTGATGATAAAAGTAATAATAGTAGGGATAATTTTAGCATTAATGATAATGATAATGGTAATAATAATAATTGTAACACTATAAACAGTTTTTAAATTTCCCGCCAACGTGAGTGCTGCCCTCTTTTGAGAAGCGGATGAAAGCCTGCCATGTGTGAGCGGCCATTTGTTTTTTGAAGCTGGCAATGTGCTTTGTATGAAAACCCTTCAATGTAATGAATTATGGTATTGTCAGCACCTGGGGAATGCCAGAAACCGTAAGTTTTATCAGTGCAATAATGTTGACAAGTGTTTATTTGTAATATCTGTGATCTATGATTTATTTTTCGAGGCCATACGTTAATTTCAAAGTTACTTTACACTTTTATTATTTAAAATTAAATATAGTTTCAATATCTGAGATAAATAATTGGAGATATTCTCAATGGAATGTGTTACTTGTAAGCTGGTGATTACCAACAATAATACCAATGTTTTCATGTCAATATTTTCAATTCGAACTTTCTGAACCTTTTTTTGTACTGATTTTAAAGGATACCTACTTGTATGTCTATGATATTACATGATTTAATGATTCTAAGTAGGCATTTTCTGATTTCTTACAGTTGGGCCCGTTTCATATATGACCAAACCGAAGAAAACGAGAACTTTTGTCTGGCGTGTTAAATGCTTCAATCAAACCCAAGCAAGTTAGACATATCATCGCATTGTGGAAAGGTATGAATGAGAACGAATATCTTCACAATACAAGAGATGTATTTAACCGGTTTCGATTATATCTTCGTCAGAAATACATGCATTTGGGAGAATACACAGCATATTTATACCAGCAAATCAGCGGCCTCGCCATGGGGTCCCCTCTGAGCGCTGTCCTGGCCTGCCTCTTCATGGAGACGCTGAAAAGGGACCACTACAGGGATATAATCGGAAGGCACTCAACTTGGCTGCGTTACGTAGATGATGTCGTCGTCATTTTCCCCAGAAGGTCGTGTCTGCATCATACGCTGACGCGGCTGAACTCCGTCCACGAGAAAATCCAGTTCACCGTGGAGGAAGAAGAGGATCAGAAGTTACCTTTCCTGGACACTCTGATCCATCGGGGCGATGAAGACCTACGTTTTTCTGTATACAGGAAGCCGACGAATAAAGATGATTATATCCATTATTACTCCGCACACAACAATAAAATAAATAACAATAAATCTGGGGTTGTGATTGGGTTCTTCCTCCGGGCACTGAGGATTTGCAGCCCTGAGTTCCTTGAAAGTGAAGTTACATATGTAATTGATTCTTTCATGAAACGCAAATACCCAAAAGGTCTCCTGCTGAACCTCAGAAAGAAGGCGGAGAACATACTTTCAAGATCAACCCTGATGTCTTCCAATTTTCTCATACTCCCATGTAATCTCTCCCAGACGATCAGCAAATACTTTGGCAAAACTATGAACATCGCCAGCACATCCGGGGAAAAGATACATTACCTAATACCAGAAAAGAAACAACAGAAAAGCAACACCGACAGTGCAGTATACCGCATACCCTGCAGCAGTTGCGATAAGGCATACTATGGTGAAACTAGACGTGGCTTCAACACCAGGATCTACGAACATCGCGCCGACGTCCGTCACCATAGAACTTCCAACGCCATGGTGGTTCATGTAGATGAAGCTGGACATCTACCGAACTGGAAAGAAGCTGAAATAATCAATGAAGGATTAAGCAAATACAAAAGGAAGGTCATGGAAGCTGCATACATCGCGACAGAGAAAAACATGAACACCGCATCGGGTAGATTCAAACTATCCAAGGTCGCGGCAGCAATTATGCGTACAACGAACGCGAGGTCACGGTCATCAGGTGATTCATCAGCTCCTATGTAATATAAATATGCTGTGTATTCTCCCAAATGCCAGCCTCCAGGCTAGTACAGTGGTAACGTGTCGGCCTCTCATCCGAGGGGTCTGCATGTATTTCTGACGAAGATATAATCGAAACCGGTTAAATACATCTCTTGTATTGTGAAGATGTTCGTTCTCATTCATACCTTTCCACATTTGTCAACATGAATACGGTTCATATCATCGCATACGCCATGGTACTACGAACGTTACAATAAAGGTAATTATAGGAATAAGGATAATGAGAATAGTAATTATGATAATTAGAAAGATAATAATAACAACAATGATAAAAATGATAACAGCTACGGTAATAATGATAATAATAATGACGCTGATAGTAAAGACAATAATAATGATAATAACGATAATAATAAATGATAATAATGAATAGTAATGAATAATAATAATAATGATAAAATATGATAATAATAAAATGATTATAATAATAATAAAATGATAATAACAATAATAATAATGATAATAACAATAACCATGATAATAACAATGATTATAATGATATTTGGTACACAAGGGCATTTTGATTTATTAACTTCAGTAATGGATTTGCTTTAAATGTAAAAAAAAAAAAAAAAAAACTCATGGCTGCCATTTAGAATTCCAATATTCAACGACGGAATGTTAAAAGTACCTCTTACACAAAGATATTTTGACATGCTGAGTTCAGTAATGCAACAGTTTAACGTGTCTGACGAACGGTATGGCCACCATTTTGAATTTCAAAATGACTGCCGTCAATGTTGTTATTATTGCCTCAATAACACAGTATACGGTAATACAATGTATCAATTGGCCTCACAGCTTCTGTTCCTGCACGCTTTTTCCGGATGCGATACGGTTTCTGCTCTTTCAGGGATTGCAAAAAGACTGTATGGGAGATATGGAATTCCATGCTAAACTTGGGAGAGGTCTTCACTCATCTCTTACAATGCACCAGCCGAAGTAACAACTGGTGACATGGACAACAAATGATGACATGGACAACAAATGACGACATGGACAACAAATGATGACATGGACAACAAATGACGACATGGACAACAAATGATGACATGGACAACATAGAAAGGTTCTTCGTTGTCCTGTGCAGTAAAATTTCCTCTATGAAGAAAGTGAACAAGGCCCACATCTTACTTGTTACTTGTCATGGAGGCCATACTGGAGTTCAAAATGGCTGCCATATGGTTTATCAGACATTTTAAATTAATACATTATTGAACTCACGTGATAAGATACTCTTGTGTACAAAATTTCAGCGCCACAGGTAGCTTAATTTACAAACCCAATAAAGGGGTTTTCAACATTTCATCTGGGCGACCATATTGGAATTCAAAATGGCGGCCCTGAGGTTTGTCAGGCATTTCAAGTCAATGTATTATTGAAGTTACAATATCAAAGTGCCCTTCTGTGCCAAAGATCAATGCCGCTGGTTATTTAGAACCCAAAATATATATTTTCACGGATTTTTCATGTTTCGTCATGACTACCATGCTCAAATTCATGATGGCGGCCGACCCAGTGGCCAGACCTCCTGGATCCGGCAGTTTTTGAAATCCGGATGCCAAAATACCTGTCTATAAGATTTCACACATTTTTTTGCGAATGAAGAAAGGACGAAAGGAAGACTTAGGACGAAGACCATGAAGCGCCGTTGTATGGAAAGGAGAGTCTTCTACGCTGAGGTTTTTCTCTTTCTTGATTTCGGTTTTGCTTTTCTCATCTTCTTTCTTTTCTTTTTTTCTTGTTTACATTATTAATTCTATATCCTGTTTGTGTGCCCAGATTTCTTTGCACTTCTCTTCTTCC
>NW_020872806.1:346223-348723 GCF_003789085.1 Penaeus vannamei | reverse complement strand
ATATATATATATATATATATATATATATATATATACACATACACACACACATGTATATGTATGTATATACATGATATATATACATATATGTATATATACTAATACATACACACACAACACACACACACACACACACACACACACACACACACACACACACACACACACATATATATATATATATATATATATATATACACACACATATGTATACATACACATAATCATAGTGATATTACTCGCCCATAATGATGCCCACGCTTTCCTCTCCCACCTTCCCTCGCCCGCTTCCAGGTACCCCGTGACCATCAGCATCGCCAACCAGAAACCCTCCTCGTTAGAAGTGCCAGCAATAACAATCTGTCCAAAGGCGCGGGTGTCCTGTCGAGGCCTAGCATATGCTGTCATAAACACCTCTGAAGACGAACTGAAAAACATCTCTGGAAACCTTTTTGATAAAGCTAAATGCTGCGGCGCCGTTAAGAATTTGGACGAGTTTGCGGAGTATCTGAACGAGCTCGGGTGTGCCATGGATATTCTAGCTGCTGGTTCGCTTTTCGTAAGTAGGAGTTCGTGTAGTTATATTCGGATTATAGTTACTGTTACCAATATGTAATCGTTAACAAAATGATGAATGTTGTCAATATCGTAATCATTTATTAGGTTTGAATATATTTAATGCATTGGTGACCTTATTGCCTTGGCCGAGGTATGCGCCCTCTGAGTGCTTTTAGTTACTTATACGATTATCATTCATTACATATACAATCATTTAGCTTATTGATGATTATAAAATTTCATATTATCATTATTATTATTATTATTATTATTATTATTATTATTATTATTATTAACATTGTTATTATCATTATTATTATTATTATTATTATTATCATTATTATTATTATTATTATCATTATTATTATTATTATTATTATTATTATTCATCGTCATCATCATCATTAGTGTAATCGCTATTGTTAATGTTATCATTACTTTTATCATTGTAATTATCATTATTATTATCATTATTGTTGTTGTTATTATTTACTATCACCATCATCAACAAAAACAGCATTATCATCATCATCATTCTTGATAAAATCTGCTATTAATGTTATAATGTTTTATTATTATTATCATTATTTTATTAGTATTATTTTTATTATTATTATCATTATTATTATTATTATATTATTATTATCATCGTCATCATCATCATTAGTGTAATCGCTATTGTTAATGTTATCATTACTTTTATCATTGTAATTATCATTATTATTATCATTATTGTTGTTGTTATTATTTACTATCACCATGATCAACAAAAACAGCATTATCATCATCATCATTCTTGATAAAATCTGCTATTAATGTTATAATGTTTTATTATTATTATCATTATTTTATTAGTATTATTTTTATTATTATCATTATTATTATCATCATCTTTATCATCAGTATTATTTTTGTTACTAATGTTAATATCATTTTTATTGTAGATATCATGATCATTTTTATTTATCATTATTATTATCATTAATATTATAACTTTTATCATTACTACTATTGTTGCTATAATCATTATTATCATTATGATTCTCATCATTATCGTCATAGTTATTATCATCCTTAATATCATCCGTCTTCTTATTATTATCATTGCTATTATTATTATTATCATTGATATTGTCACTACTATAACTATAATTTTTATCGTCACCATTATAGTTATTGTCATTATGATTATTAGTATTATTGACATTCTCATCACATTGCTATCATTATCATTATCTTGTTATTACTATTATTGCTATCATTTTTATTATTATTATCATTGTTATTATAATCATTATCATTTATTATTATCGTTATTTTATTATTATTATTATTATTATTATTATTATTATCCTCACTATGATCATCATTGCTTTAACTATTATTATAATTGTTATTATCATTACTTACCATATTATCACTACTATCTCTATCATCATCATCCTTCACCTAGCCTGGCTTCGTAACAACACCTGAAAACCTGAATGAAGAATTTGAAGAACTGATCCAGCAGCTGAACGTGACTGAAAGACGAAAGATTCTGGTGCAGGCAAACAACAGCATCGTATCTTGTACTATTGGGGATGATCAGTGTCTTGAGTAAGTGAAATAAGTATTTTCTGTGTTGTTTTATCAGTTTTATTTTATTTATTTATTTATTTTAGAACCAATAGGGCGTTTAGGGAAATGAAATAGGGGTATAGTATGTATATACACAATATATATATATATATATATATATATATATATATATATATATATATATATATATATATATATATATATATGTATATATATATATATATATATATATATATATATATATATTATATATATATGTGTGTGTATGGTATGTGTGATGTGTGTGGTATGTGTGTGTATATGTGTGTGTGTGTGTGTGTGTGTGTGTGTGTGTGTGTGTGTTGTGTGTCGTTGACATAAA
>NW_020872806.1:318723-321223 GCF_003789085.1 Penaeus vannamei | reverse complement strand
CTACTGCTTCTGCTTCTCTTGCTAGGATCCAACATATCCGCGTTTCTGCTGCCGATTTCTGCTTGTCGAGGATGTGGTGAGTATGTGGGTGCGAGCGGTGAGCAGGGTTCGCTGTTGTTTTATTAGCATTATGATTGTTGTTTTTATTGTTATAATTATCCTAATCGTCATCATTATTATTGTCATCATTATATTTATCATTGATATAATGATAATGATTATCCTAATCGTCATCATTATTATTGTTATCATTATCTTTATTATTGATATAATGATAATGATGGTAAAAGTAATAATGATTATTATTGTTATAATTCTCCTCCTCATTATCATTCTTATTGCTGTTATTACCATTTCTATCATTGTTATTGTAAAAATGTCATTATTATCTTGTTATGGCTATTATTCGATTTTCATTACTGTCAGAATTATTGATATTATTCTTACCATTATCATTATTATCATTATTGTTATTACCATTATTACTGTTATATTTATTATCACTCTGCGATCATGATTATTACCAGTATCATAATTATCATCATTGTTATTATTATCTTATCCTCAAGAACAATACCATGTTTAGTAAAAAACATCATTTATATAACGCATCTTCGTTAATCTCGTATTGTAACAGTTATTACTGCCGCGTTTACTGTTATTAGATATATTCACATCTTTCGCATATAGATTATTGGTAAACGCAATCAACATCTTCATTCATTCACTTTAACATTACTCAGTCTTTCATAGCCACACCACTTCATTCATTCAATCCCACATTCATTATTTTCATCATGATGATTACCATTATTATCAATATTGATAATGATAATAAGAATGAGGATAATACTAACGATGATGATTATAATAAAAACAATGATAATAATGATAATAACAACAAAGGCAATGATATCATTACCATCATCTTCATTACTATCATTATCATTACAATCATTATCATTACTATAATTATCATTATTATCCTTACTATCATTATCATCATCATTATTAACATAACTATTATTAATAGTATTAGTACCATCAGCATTATCATCCCTATTATTATTAGGATTACTATCATTACCCTCGTTGTCATTATCACCATCACCATCTTCATCATCATAACCATCATCATTGTCATTACCATTATTGTTAGCATCAACACACACACACACACACACACACACACACACACACACATATATACACACACACACACATATAAACATACACATGCATGCACGCACACACACACACACACACACACACACACACACACAAAACACGCGCATCCCCCTCACCCCAACGCAAACACACACAAACACATTTACATACTTACCTACATACATGTGTGTATGTATGTGCACCCTTGCAGTACATGAAAATACGCGCACGAAATGAGCTAAAACCCGGGACATGCCATGCGAGAAGGTCAGCTGCCGATGTGAAGCTTCCATCGGTGGCAATTCAGCTGCGAATACACGAGGTGAATGACACGGCACCGGAAGGGTCCTGGTTGCGTGGCGGCGGAAGGAGAGGAAGCGGGAAGTCGCGGCGAAGGAGTGTTCTTTGCAGGAGCGTTGTGCCCTGGGAGAGCAATCCAAGTTTGGCTTGGGATGGGTCAGTGCCCTTGGATTCTATTCGAAGTCCGCTTACTGAAGGGAAATCCCGGCTAACGCACGGAGAGGAAGGATTAGGAGTCAACAAGTTTAATTACTAACCTTGCTGTGAGACAACGCAGGTTGGCGGAAAATTCCATGGGACGCTCTAGAAGGGGCCTCTTCTTTGATAATAATTAATCATTGATATTATCTTATCGTTAAGAACAATATATGTATAGTAAAACATAATTAATATAACGCATTCTTAGTCTTTAGTTACAGCAATTAATCTCATGTATAGTAAAAAACATCATTCATATAACGCATGTTCTTTAGTCTTTAGTTACAGCAATTTTCTATTCGAAAAATACAAATAGCGTCGCGCATCTTCGCAGTCCATAAAATGTCAACAAACGTAATGGTGCCTAAGTTAAAGGTATCAAATGTGTACTGTCATCATCATAATATAAAATACTTTTATTGCATTATTTAGTTCATAGTATTCAAACAATGAATTATCTTCATAGGGTCTACAATGTAAATGTTTATTCAAGTTAGCAGTGTTAACTTCATGATTTGGCACAGCGCGAATCATAGGCGAAATCAAGAAAATTCTTAAACGTTTCGGTTAATATCGCCTCCAGACCTTTTAATGATGTTTTTGCGACTGTTTTTATTAAAACCCTCTCCTAGGCCTGTGACCTATTTACCCGGGTAACCTTGTTTGCGACCTAACCTTTTTGTCACGATAACCTCTTTCCTAATCTCGACCTCTATTTGTGATAAGTTTAAGGTGCAATTTCGCTGGTGCAGAGTGTATCCATATAATTCAGAAAAAAAGGAAAAAAAAACGAAGAAGAAAACAATAGGAACATAAAAGAATGAAGAAGAGAGCC
>NW_020872806.1:291223-296223 GCF_003789085.1 Penaeus vannamei | reverse complement strand
AAAAAAAAAAAAACTGTTCCGTTTTCTTTCTCAAGTCACATACTCGGGTCTGACTGAGCTGACAATTGGACTTATTTAGTTCAGAAAGAAATTAGTCTTGTAATATCCAGTCATGCCTTAAAAGAATCTTAAGTAATAGATGAGAAAACAAACATTGTAAACCTGTAGAATCAAATGTCGACTGTGAAAAAAGCGGGACAAAAAACAAAAAACACCAAAAAACAAAAACAATCCCAAGCAAGTCCTGTCTAAAAGCATTAAATAGGGAACACAACAACATGAAGAATATACTTAAGTGTATCAAAAAGAGTCACACTGGAGCCAAGAACCCAGGTCGATAAAGGGGATAACAAACAGGGAAGTCACTAGCAGCAGAAGTTCAAGGGCAAGCCATTGGCAAGATGGCGCCAGGAAATAACGAAATTCGGCGGGAGAATAGGGAACGCGCGCGCGCATACACCCACCCACCCACACACACAAACAAACACATATATATATATATATATATATATATATATATATATATATATATAAACATACATATGTATATATATGTATATATATATATATAAATGTATATATATGTTGATATATATATACATACATATATATACATACATGCATGCGTGTGTATATAATATATATATATATATATATATATATATATATATATATATATACATATATACATATATATACATATATATATATATATATATATATATATATATATATATATATATATATATATATATATATATATATATATATGTGTGTGTGTGTGTGTGTGTGTGTGTGTGTGTGTGTGTGTGTATGTATGTATGTATATATATGTATGTATATATAAATACATATATACATGCATATATATATATATATTATATATATATATATATATATATATATATATATATATATGTATGTATATAATATATATACATATATATATATATATATATATATATATATATATATATATATATATATATGTGTGTGTGTGTGTGTGTGTGTGTGTGTGTGTGTGTGTGTGTGTGTGTGTGTATGTATATATATATTATGTATATATATATATAATAATACATATATACATGCATATATATATATATACATACATATATATAATATATATATATATATATATATATATATATATATTATATACACATCTTGCTACGAACCTTTTCCCTTCTGCTCTCCTATCCCCCCCCCCCTTAACTCCCCACCGAACCAAACTCACACACACCCATCGACACCCTCCCACCTCCCACACCGAACCTCAATATGATCCCCAGCCCAGAACCTATAAAGAACCCTAGCCCTGAACCCCTCGTGAACCCAGCCCCACGTCACCCCCCCCCCCGGGTAATGCAACTACTAACCCAGTGCTACCCGAACCTGACGTCATCACCGGCCAGTGTTGTGCGGCACTGCAGGCGCGCGACCCTGCGGACGCAAGCGAGCCGCGCATTCCTCCTCGGCCCGGCGTCAAAATCCCCCTCAAGACCCCCACATTTATCAGCAATAGAGAAGATGAGCAACAAAGAAACACAGGTGATGCCTACGCGCAACAACACTAGAAATAGCAAGAGGAGAAACAAGCGGAACAACAGAAGGGAAAACGACAAGCAAGAAGACACAGTTCCCCCTCCACCAACCGCACCGAACCGCGAGTGGAGCAATGCAAAGTACCACCACGTGCCCGGGGTTCCCCAGCCCGACAGTAGTAACACGGCTCCTGTTTTGATAAATAATAACTACAGTCCCAACCATGTAAGACACGAAACGTCTAATCCAAGCAATGTGGATGCGGATGGGTTTACTCGTGGAAAAAAGAAAAAAGAAAAAGAAGACAAAATAGAACAAAGATCTACCGCTAAACCTTTTCAGGGGGCAGCTAAACCAGAGGTGTTGTACCTTTACATAACAAACTGCCACACAGACACTGAGGAAGCAGATATCGAGAATCACCTACTCGTTAACTTCCCTGAGGTGGACGATGTAAATGCATTCAAAACAAAAATGAGTCATTCATATGCCAGTTTCACTGTTTCTCTTAAAGGCAAAGCACTTGTAGCTGATGAATTTCTGAAGTCAGATTCCTTCCCCAGCCCCGTGAGTCTTTTTAAATAGAAACAAGTACAAAACCTCGCAACCCCGAGCGGGATGTTTGACCAAAAGGACTCGTCAACAATTGCGCCATCTAACGCAAGACCCCGCAGAACACTTCCCAGCATTTACCTTGCATGCTGCCTTACAAACAAAGTGGACGAACTTGACGTCATAATGAAACAAAATACTATCGATATTACAGTAATCACAGAAACGTGGTTCAAAGACGATACATTAAACATCGGAACCATACAGGGGTACCACTTATTTAACAAAATTCGTCACGGCAGAAAAGGTGGTGGCGTTGGTATCTACATCAAAGATACTATCTCCTGCAACACTATAAAATCCATCTGTCCACCAAGTGACGACCTTGAAACATTATGGCTCGCTGTTAGACCTACATGGCTGCCTCGCGAAATCAGTATGCTCGTAATCTGCGGGATATATTTACCCCCAAGGGCACCTACCGAAGAAAGCCTCAGAGAACACATAATAGAAAATGTGTTCATCCTCCAAGCAAAGTACGGAAATCACTTTTTTGTAATTCTTGGCGACCTGAACACTTTTTCTGATTATGAAATCACCTCTGTACTGAATTTTAAGTAAGTTGTGTCATTCGCCACGCGTGGGAAAAATACCGTGGATAAAATCATAACAAATAAAGAGCATTTTTATGAAAGTCCAACTTCCCTGCTCCCTTTAGGCAATAGTGATCACTTGTCGCTGCTCTGGGTACCAAAGAAATACCAGGCACCCACGCAATTAATGGGAACAAAACTTATTCGTAGATTCCCTGATTCTAAAATCCGCGAGTTCGGATCATGGATTACTCATCATGACTGGGCCGACGTTCTCAACGCCCCCGACCCGAACACTAAATGCCAACTTTTTTATAAATCAATCTGGAACCAAGTTGACAACTGCTTCCCCTTAAAAAGAACTTCCACCCACCATCAGGACAAACCATGGGTCACCAACAGGATCAAAGACCTTATCCTGGCAATACAAAAAGCTTACAAAACAAAAACACCGATGTAACAAAGTACTTGGCAAAAAAGGTTAGACCAGAGATAAGATCGGCTAAGAAAAATTATCATAAGCAAATAATTGATAAAATCAGTGGCGCAAATCCCAAATCGTGGTATAGCCACATTAGGAATTTAATCGATGACAAAAGAAGTGACAGTTACCTCTCTCACATCAGCGATATTGCCGACTCGCCAGCAAGCGCTGCTAACATCATCAACTGTCCCTTTGCGAACATCAACAAGCTACTCCCACCATTACAATCAGCAGAACTGCCAACTTACTTACCCTCGCGCCCTCTGCAAGCAATTGTCAGCGAATACGACGTGTACCAACACTTAAGAAGGATAGCAAAAAGCAAATCTCCTGGCCCTGATGACATCCCGCCGAGGTTACTACGTGAATTCGCTCCCGAGCTCGCCACCCCCCTCTGCGACATCTTTAACTGCTCCATCACTGAGGGCGTGGTGCCTGACCTATGGAAGCGTGCTATCACAGTCCCAATTCCCAAAACAAATCCACCTAATTCTCTCGATGACCTTGGGCCCATATCATTAACACCTATTCCTTGCAAAATACTCGAGAGAATAATTGCTAAAGAATTGTGGAAAATATTCGCCCCAAAATTAGAACATCGCCAATTTGGAAATACCAAGGGTAGCTCCACAGTTCACTACCTAGTTGACCTGATCAATTATATCACTTCAAATGTAGACAAAAGACTCGAGGTCACTACCGTCACCATCGACCTGAGGAAAACATTTGATCTCATCGACCACACCACATAATTAAGAAAATGATTTCTCTGGGTTTCTACAAGGGCTGGGTGAAGTGGGTATCTTCTTTCATCAACCTTCGCTCCTAGAGGACTCGTGCAAACAACCAAATATCCGATGAAATTGATCTTCACTGCGGTGTCCCTCAAGGAACGGTCCTCGGCCCATTATTGTTTCTGATAATGTTAAATGAGGACTAAATTCCGCACGTGAAGATCTACAAATATGTGGACGACATGACACTTGCACTAGCACACCAACCAGGGCAAGGAAACACCTTATTACAAGACGCCCTTAAACAAGTGGGCTTCATCTAACAAAATGTCTGTCAACACCAAGAAATGCACAGAAACAAAATTTAAATTTAAGAAATTAGCCGACAGTGGTAGTACTCTAAAAATAGGCGAGGAACTCTTAACTCAGGCCAAAGAGGTGAATCTATTGGGAACAGTTATCAGTGACGATTTAAAGTGGTTCGCCAACACCAAGAAACTGATTTCAAAGTGTGGAAGAAAGTTCTTTATGCTAACCAAATTAAAATCTTTCGGTGCATCCCAAGAAGACCTCCTTCGCATATGGACGACTTTCCTTCGACCAGTCTGGCTTTCGTCCATTACCAACTTTAAAAAAATAAAATTAGAAAGACTTCAGAAAAGAGCATTACGTATCATTCTCGGGTCAAACTACACCACATACACAGAGGCACTAAACCAACTGCAGATCCCCTCTTTAGAAGACCGGAGAAAATACCTAACAGAAAAAGTCGCACACAACATCTTTACATCTACGAGATATCGGCACCTGCTTCCCGACTTGCGCCAATCAAGCAGACAGCTTCGTGAGGATGTTAACAATAAATTATGTGAACCAAAGTGTCATACATCCAGATATAATATGTCTACTATTCCCTACTGTATTAGACACTTCAATGATAACTTTGTAAAGTAACAATTTTACCCTTGTAACTAAAACTTTACTTAATAAACTCTTTATATATATATATATATATATATATATATATATATAATATATAAAATCTATCTATCTATCTATCTATCTATCTATCTATATCATATATATATATAC
>NW_020872806.1:278723-281223 GCF_003789085.1 Penaeus vannamei | reverse complement strand
AGAAAGAAGGCCGTTCTTCTCGTTAAGCATACATCATAATGATTTAATGAAATGGGATATTTGGTATATACTGATAAAAAAGTATGGGAATCCGCCCAACGCACCAACGTTATCTTATGTGCTTTGAAAAGTAGATCTGCGTGTCTTGAACGGGTTAGTCACCACTCAGTCCGCCTTTTTTGTAATGAAAAGAATAACAGTCATTTTTTAGAAAAATAAATGTTTGCGTGTGTGTTGAAAAAACAACAATAAAAAGAACAGAAATACATGAGTGTAAAGTTGGTTTTAAATATCTCGTAGATTGATGTGTAGATAGGTAGATAGCTTAAAAGGGCTTATTTCCGTTTAATATTTTTACCAGAGGATTATCTGTTCCTTTATGTGACTGTCTTTGTTATTATGGTTATCCAGCATCATTTTCTTTTTTATACAATAAATTGATTAGAGAAGAAATATAAGTACCTGGGTTTTAGTAGCCTTGTTCTTTGGTCTTTCAACAATCTAACTTCATCAGATTTAAGCTTTCCATTTCATGACATAACTCACGACGTAACCTTTCTGGCACTGCTCACAACCTTTTGATCACCTCAGGTCATTATTTTAAGAACCTTGTTATGTTGCTAGCTCATGAATCGTGTTCGAGATTTTGTGTAAGGATAATGATATGAACTGAAATAGAAATGCGTTCAGTTACTTTGGATTGCTGTTCCTATCACTTGTATTGACACAGTGGACTTTTTTTTTGCCGTGTCAGCGACTTTCATGACTGATTTCAGATTTAACCATATAGAGCATATGTATTTGATGTATAGCTAAGATCATACAAAAGATTGTATGCAATCTTACATATGGATCACACACACACACACACACACACACACACACACACACACACACACACACACACACACATATATATATATATATATATATATATATGTGTGTGTGTGTGTGTGTGTGTGTGTGTGTGTGTGTGTGTGTGTGTGTGTGTGTGTCGAAGATGCTCCAAAAAATGCACACACACATACACATACACACAACGCACACACAATATATTCATATGTATGTATATATATTATATTCATATATATGTATATATATACACACATACATTATATATATATATATATATATATATATATATATATATATATATATATATATATATATATATATATATATATATATATATATATATATGTGTGTGTGTGTGTGTGTGTGTGTGTGTGTGTGTGTGTGTTCTTACCTAGTTGTTTCAATACGGGAGAAGAGCCAAGCTCAGGTAGTCCCGTCTGCTATATTTAAATTATCGTATAACTTTTTAACTTGATGCACAGTTTTGGCACACAGTACATGTTTGGGGAGACTATTCCACGCTTCAATAGTTCTGTTTGGGAAACTATATTTTTTGACAACTTTATCACCTCTTTTTACTTTCAACTTTTTGCTGTGGCCTCTCGTTCTTCTTGTGTTCAAGATCAAAAAGTCATCTTTATCTATCTTCACTCTTTCTGTAATATAGGTGAACAGCATAATCATGGACCCCCTTTTCCATCTTTCTTCCAAGGTAGTAAGTCCTAATTTCTGTAGTCTATCTTTGTAATTCAGATCTCTTAGAGTAGGTGCCCATCTTGTCGCCGCTCTTTGAACTCTTTCCAGTTTGTCAATATCTTTTTTTAAGTGTGGACTCCATACCACTGCACCGTCCTCAAGATTTGGTTTTATGATTGCTATAATGATCTTCTTTACCATATCTTCGTCCACATACACGAATGACCTCCTCATGTTGGCAATCAGTCCTAATATTTTGTGGACCTTTTCATTTATATGGTCATTTGGATTTAGGTTTCTATTTATGATTATCCCAAATCTTTTTCCCTGTCAACTGTGTTTAATGGTGCGTCCCCTAATTTATACTGGGATAGTGGGCGATTTCTACCTTCTAACCTGACTACGTGGCATTTATTGGTATTGAATTCCATTTTCCATGTACAACTCCACGTGAATAAGTTCTCGATGTCACTTTGGAGGCATTGACATGAGGTGTTGTCTGTTACCCTTTTTTGTATCTTTGCGTCATCTGCAAAGATATTCAGATAACTATCTGGGCTTATGTTTGACTCTAAATCATTGATGAAAATAGTAAACATAATCGGCACCAACACCGATCCTTGAGGCACTCCGCTGGTTACTCGTCGCCATGTAGAATGCTTCCCTCTAATTACTGTGCTCATCTGTCTTTCATGAAGAAAGTCTTTCATCCGTGCGAGTAGTTTGCCTTTCACTCCACTTAGGTACTCTAATTTCCATAGTAGTCTTCTATGAAACACCATGTCAAGAATCTTTTTTAAAGTCTAAGTACGCAGTCCACCCAGCCGTCTCTTTCTTGTAATATTTCAGATACTCTATCATAAAACAGAGGAGATTTGTTACACAAGACTTTCGTTCTCTAAAACCAAATTGTTTATTTTCGTGTTTTTCAAGCATTTCAACCCAGTAC
>NW_020872806.1:246223-248723 GCF_003789085.1 Penaeus vannamei | reverse complement strand
CATTTCCCTTCGGCGACTCATTCGGAAGCTGGGTAACTTTGGGCCTGAACTACGGTTCCCGCTGCTCTTTGCTTATTTTCTTTTTTATTTTTTTTTGTTCATTCTTCCTTTTCTCTCGTTCCTATATTTTCTTTCTTTTTACTTTCTTGTCATTTATGTGCTTTATCGTTCCTTTTTTTCTTTAATTATCCCTTTTCTCTCGTTCCTGTTTTTTTTTCTTTCCCTTTCTAGTAATTTCTTTGCTTAATCTTTCATTTAAAAAAATATTCTCCCTTTTCTCCCGTTCCTGTTTTTTTTCTTTTCCTTTCTAGTCATCTCTTTGCTTAATCGTTGCTTTTTAAAATTTCTCTCTCTTCTCCCGTTCCTGATTTTTTTTCTTTTCCTTTCTGTTCATCTCTTTGTTTAAACGTTTTTTTAATTCTCCCTTTTCTCCCGTTCCTGTCTTTTTCCTTTCCTTTCTAGTCATCTCTTTCCTTAATCGTTCCTTTTTTCGATTCTCCCTTTTCTCCCGTTCCTTTTTTTTCTTTTCCTTTCTAGTCATCTTTTTTTCTAAGTCTTTCCTCCTTCCTTTTTCTTTCTTCTTTTCTTCTTCTCTTTCTATGCCTTTTCTTCTTCTCTTTACATGCCCTTTTTTCTTCTCTTTCCATGCCTTTACTTCTCCTTTTGCTTCTCCTCCCCCCCCCCCCCCTCTCCGGCCCGAGTGAGAATAGGCCCCCAGAGCCGCGCGATCTTTAAAACGCTTCAACTCTTATTCAAACTCTTAACTCGGAGGAAAGCGAAGTAATGAGTCACTCGCGCGTGCAGAGTGGCGCCTCCTCCTGCTCGCCTTTGCATCGATTACTAACTTGAAGCGCGGAGGTCCCTGAGTCCCTTGACAGCTACCTTCCCATCCTTTCCCCGCGAAGTCCTTGGGGCAGTTCCTACACCTCGCCGTTTCTTAGACACACATACACGAACAAACACACACACCACACAGCACACACACACACACACGGATAAGGATAAGGACACACACACACACACAAGGATAAAGATAAGCACACACACACACACACACACACACACACGGATTAAGGCATTAGGACACACACACACACACACACACACGGATAAGGATTACACACACACACACACACACGGATGGATAAGGATACACACACACACACAACACAAGGATAAGGATACACACACACACACACACACTATATATAAAAGCTTAACACTGCCTCCCAGTTCCAAACTCCCTTACGAACTTTCCTTCCCAGTCACTCAGAGTCCCCCGATAGTCACCTTCCCGTCGCAGTGGCCTCTTGACAAGTCCCAGCTCTAAAATAAAAATAAAAAATTGAACAAAATAACAGAAACCCATTTTTACCTATCCTCTCTGGTCACCAACCATCCCATCCTTAAAAATAGTTCCTGCTCTCGACATCAAAGCCTCCTTGACGGTTCCTTCAGTCAGGTTCAAAGCCCCTTGTAAGCCCGTGTCCAGCCCGAAAGCCCGGTGCCAGCCCAAACTCGTATTGATCGGATGGCATCATTATATTCCCTGCGTTCTCATGGAGCTTATTGTGTAAACCGAGAACCAGTTATCATCGAATCATACACATCAGAAACGGCCATAACGCGTCCAGCCGACGATTTACGATTGTACGAATGATAAGGTAGAAGGTATAAGAGAGAGAGAGGGGGGGGGCGAGAGAAGAAATATATAGGGGGGAGTGCTAGGAGGGGAGGGAATGATACGAGGGAAGGGAGGGAAAGGGAGAAAGAGAGAAAGAGAGAAAGAGAGAGAGAGAGAGAGAGAGAGAGAGGAGAGAGAGAGAGAGAGAGAGAGAGAGAGAGAGAGAGAGAGAGAGAGAGAGAGAGAGAGAGAGAGACAGACAAACAGAAAACGAAATGAAAGAGAGAGAACGAGAAAGAAGGGGGCGGGGAGAATGAAGAGACACAGACAAACAAACCGAGCCAACGAGATATATAGATAGAGAGAGAGAGAGACAGAGACAGACAAATAGAAAAAGCGAACGGAAGAGAGAGAAGGAGAAAGAGGGAAAGAGGGGGCGGAGAGAATAAAGAGACATACAAACAAAGAGAACCAGCGAGAACGAGAGAGAGAAGAGAGAGAAAGAGAGAGAGAGAGAGAGAGAGAGAGAGAGAGAGAGAGAGAGAGAGAGAGAGAGGAGAGAGAGAGAGAGAGAGAGAGAGAGAGAGAGAGAGAGAGAGAGAGAGAAGCGCGGGGCGTTGCTTGGGAATACATCAATGTCGTTGGGAATTCCGGAGGGAGTTTGGCGAGACAGGAGAACGCTCAGGTGAAGGTCGTCGGTCTCCCATTTCATTTTGGAATAAGTGCCTGGCTTCTCGTTCCTGTTATGCATTACGACTTATTTTCAAAAGCTTCCGAATAACACACTTTACTTGATCTTATTATCAGGGTGATTTTGTTTTATTCTCTGAAAATAAGGCGGAAAGGGGCGTGGATATGTTCATGAAGAAAATTGAT
>NW_020872806.1:231223-233723 GCF_003789085.1 Penaeus vannamei | reverse complement strand
ATATATATATATATATAATATATATATATATATATATTATATATATATATATATATGTATATATATATATATTATATGTGTAAATATTAATATATATAATATATATATATATATATATATGTATATATATATATATATGTATGTATATATATGTGTGTGTGTGTGTGTGTGTGTGTATATATATATATATTATATATATATATATATATATATATATATATATATATATATATTCATATATACGTATATACTTATATGAAGTGCGTCAGAAAAGTTCCAGGACTGATATTACAAAAGATTTATTTCAAACCCAAACTTCACACTAAGAGTTTTCCCCTTCAACGTAATCCCCTTGGACTCTAATCCACTTTCCCATTCTCCTCTGCCACACTTGCATGCACTCCTGGACGAATTCTTCCGGGATCCTCCGCAGTTTAGTCGTCAAGGCCTTTTTGATGTCAGCCACGTCTTCAAAACGGCTCACCTTGATGACTCTCTTGAGTTGGGGGAAAAGGAGGAAATCACATGGAGCCAGGTCGGGGAGTAGGGAGGTTGCTCAAGCACAGCCATGCTTCTCGCCAGAACCTGTCGGATGCTCAGGGTATTGTGAGCAGGCGCGTTGTCATGGTGAAGCAGCCACGAGTTGTCCTGCCATAACTCTCGCCTCTTCTCCCGCACTGAACGAAGCAAATGCTGCGATATCTCTTTGTAGACATGGCTGATCGTTTGGCCATGTGGCAAGAACTCACAGTGGACGTCAGTCAGACCTTTCGACGTCAGTCCTGGAACTTTTCTGACACACCTCGTATATACATACATATATAAATATATATATATATACATATATATATACATATATATATATATATATATATAAATGTTAAATTTTCCTTTTTCTTTTCCTTTTTTTATTGCTATATTTTATTTGCGTATTTTGATGTTATCAGTTAGTCAAGGAGAGCAGTTACTGTCACATATCACAATGTCTCTTCGTTCCAAGGCATGTATTACTTGCAATGATTCATTAATCAGCCAGTAATAGTGATGATATTATGAAGATGTTAATGATAGAAATAAAAATGGAAAAGATGATGGTGACAACATCAGAAGCATTAATGAATATAATAATGATAATGATAATAATAATAATAAAAATGATAATAGTAATAATAATAATAATAATAATAATAATGATAATAATAATGATACTACTAATAATAACAATAATAATACTAATAATAATGATAATAATTACGACAATAGAAAATGGTAAAAATGATCACAAAAATATTGATAATAGTAATAATAATGATAATAATAATGACAATGATAATGATAATAATCATAACGAGGAT
Source organism: Penaeus vannamei (assembly GCF_003789085.1). Taxonomy (NCBI): domain Eukaryota; kingdom Metazoa; phylum Arthropoda; class Malacostraca; order Decapoda; family Penaeidae; genus Penaeus; species Penaeus vannamei. The sequence goes on along the minus strand of NW_020872806.1, from coordinate 232,368 downwards.
AATGATGCTAATGATAATAATTATGATAATAATAATAGTAATCAAAGTAATGCTTATAATGATGACACTAATGATAGTAATAATAACAATAACAATAACAACAATAATAAGATCTGAATCACCACCAAAATTCAATGGCATCAAAGACTAATACAAAGATTGCTTTTTATAACTTTTCGAATTATCCTGTTAACCAACAAATGAACTAAAATAGGAAAAAAAAATGCTACAAAAACGTGACTTCCTTAGCGGAGGGAATACCAGCCCCACTCGAAGCTTGACTGCTCCCGGTATGACCCGGATGACGTGTCAAATCAACCACATCACTGCATTGTTCCATCTTTTATCTAATAATAAAAAACTAATGATGATTATAATAACAATAATAAAATCAAAAACAATATGATAATGTCAAACACTGATTTTACAAGGGAAATACATATGCGTGAATCTCCCTTGTGAAGGCAGAGGTAGGGAACACCGCTGCCACCAGATGTGAACGAGAGAGAGTGGCTTGGTGCAGGTGAATCAAAGGGGTCTCGGTCTGTGGGTTTGTTAGAGAAGGTAGATGCGAAGACCCCAGTGAGCCCGTCCCCACAGGTGCCGAGGGCGGAGTGGTGGAGAGCTAGTCCCGGCGGCTCCGGAAGGTGCTTATTTCCGCCCGTTAGAGTCAGATTCATTCGGCCGCAGCAAAGGGTTGAGTTCTCAGGGGTTGCTTGAGGGGAGGGTTGTAAGTCACCCGGAAGGGACAAGGTCAACTAGGTGCGGGCGTGGAAGGTGAGAAACTGCTCCATATAGTGATGTAGACTCCGGAAGATTTCGAGAGGAAGGTACAACCTTTGTTTCAGCCAGGGACAGAGGTGTGGAACGATATCATGCCCCCATTGCGTGCATGAACTACCACAATGAATCTCATTGAAGATAGAAATGGTACTCTCGGGCAACGCACTCGTCCTCAAGATCCACCTAAATTGGCCTATCTTGGCCTAACCTAATCTAGCTCAACCCGGTGGACCACACAAAACAGTAGAACCTCAAGGCTTACGTCGCGTGAGTCAAATTGGTAATTATTTGTTCAGATATGTATAGTAATGTTTTATACTATTTCAGTGGTTCACTTTGGAGATATTTGGTGTTATTGTTCA
>NW_020872806.1:187965-200465 GCF_003789085.1 Penaeus vannamei | reverse complement strand
TCCTTCCTCCTCCTCTCTCCTCTCCTCCTTCCTCCTCCTCTCTCCTCTCTCCTCTTACTCTCCTCCATCCATCATCATCATCATCATCATCATCTATATTCTCATTATCACTTTGATTGTTATCAATATTGTCATTGTTGATTTTTTTCATTATTATTATTGTGTGTCATATGTATAATAATGATTGCTTTCATACTGTATCGACAGTAAGGAGAATGATAATGAAGATAATAATGATTATAGTTATGTTAGTGATGATAATAGTGATAGCAATAATAATAATGACAATGATAATGATAACAACAGTAATAATAGTAATAACAATAATGATGATGATAGTGATAATAATGATAATGACGATTATTATAATAATAACAACGATGACAACTACGGTAGTGAGTAAGATAATGATAATGATAATAATAATGAAAAAAACGATAACAATATTGGTGATAATGATGAAAAATAATAAAGGCCGTGATAATGATGATAATATGTATTATTACTATTATGATTGGTATTGTTATACTGATAACGATTATGATAAAGGTAATAATAATTATGATGATGAAAATGAAAATGATAATAATTATAATTATATATCTATCAATGCTATAGTAACCATTCTGATGTCACTTTCATTATTTTCGCTCAACATGATTTCACAATTTCGAAAGAATATAATTTAATCATTAATAAGTAGGTTTATCAGACTTTATGGTTGTGACATGAAACCTTGATAGTGTGCTGATAACGAGGAATGTGTGACGTCCGAATCCACAATCATTTTTATTGACCTTTATTGCTGTACCTCATTCGGACTTACACGGGACATGGTTCTAGGATTTTACTTGAATGATGTGCATGAATTGATATCAGAAATTGATGATAATGATGTCGATGATTTTTTTGTGTGTGAATTTAATAGTTATACACATTGGCATGGGATTTAGACGAATCATGTATACAATAATTGACTATAATGATCAGGATATTTTTTCGTTATTTATATAATAGTTATTCACCTATTTTGCTGTAGCTCAAGATGACTATAATGATGGGAACTCTTGTAATTGAATTTGATAATGAATTGAATTGATGCTGATGATCCCAAGGGAAAAAATTTGAATGGTGATATCGCTAGGCCATGCACAAGCTTGAGTTTTTATTTTCCCAATGTGGATGTTCTTTTCAACACATTTCTTCTTTTTCTGTTTCCATATCCCGTCCCTGATGTCCGTGGGGCGGTCTCCCCGTGTCGATTAGATAGGGTGTTAAAATGAGGACATGGGCGTCTACAAGTGCTATCAGACTAAATACGTTTGTGAAATATGTCGTCAATGTAAACTTTTATCTAGAACAGTGGGCCCCAACCTTTTTTACGCCCGCACCCCTATGAAAATTTTACTGCCCTCGCACTCCCTTTAAATTTATAGATTATTTAAGGATAAAGGAGGTGAATTTTTACCAAATTTGATCAACCAAGGAAAATATTCTTTCTCATTTTCTAATAATATGTTAACAAAAATCAAACAAGGACAAGAAAACATGTCCCAGATTATTTGAATAAATCCTTCATTTGTTTGACAAATCTACATGTAAAAATCAATGAACCAACTTTAAAACGTTTATATAAATTAATTTCAAATCATAGGCACATTTCTTCTTGTTTCTTGATTATGAGTAATAAATAGATTAATTGCTTGCCTTCATATTGGACGCCTCGCGCCGCTTGGAGTGCTGTCTCACACCTCTTGGGGTTCGAACGGCCCTGGTTGGGAAACCCTGATCCAGATCATTGGCAACGACATGTTCTCGTAAATGCGCTGCAGTCATGAGGTACATTGTAATAACGTGGGCATATTGTTGTTGAAATTAATAAAACATTTCATAAGACCATTTAGGGGCAATTTGTCTGAGAAACCCTGAAGGAAGTTATCTGCACTAAGTACTGTTTCCATATACCGTCTCTTATGTAGACGCCCATTATTTTTTGTTGTAGGTTGACAAATCGTCCCCATCACCATCTTTCCCACTATAAGAAAATGCATGAACACCATATATTTACATTGCAATTTAAATTATACATCGATGTAATATTTGTGGTGCGTGCGTCTGAGTGCAACTTTTCATGCGTCCATATATGTGCTGTGTAAATGTGTTTATTGTGAACACCACCAGGCATTTGTATATATATATATATATATATATATATATATATATATATATATATATATAGAGAGAGAGAGAGAGAGAGAGAGAGAGAGAGAGAGAGATCTCAGTATGCAAAATTTGTATTTTCTTTCTCACACGCATTTTTATAGAAAATGAGCCCGGCGGAGGGGTAACTTTTTATTTTATTTATTTATTTATTTATTTATTTTATTTTATTTACGTGATTGCATACATCAACCGACTTTTGTATTGTTCAGCTATCAAGGGTTATCATTCCAGCTTTTCCTTGGGGGGGGGGGGGAAGGGCAAGCAAAGTGAGCACATTCAGTCTCAGGGAGTTGCGAGTCCCCGAGAAGAAACTTAAAAGTACGACCAGAGCTGAAACGACGAACATTAGGCAATCGCTGGAGTGAGGGGAGCAAGCCGGACCTTGAGGGGGTCAGGCTTCGTGGGGATTTTACCCCCGCCCCCCTAACCTGTGCATTCTGTGTGTGCGCGCGCGTGTGCATGAATATATATCAATATAATTAAATATATGTACGTATCTATCTATCTGTCTATCTATATATATGCATATACATATATACATAATATATGTATATATATATATATATATATATATATATTATATATATATATATATATATTATATATATATATATATATATATATATATATATATATATATATATATATATATATATACCCCTCCCACCACACACAATCATGTGTACGTATGTATATATGTATGTATATATGTCTGTATGTATACATGCATGTGTATACATAAATACATTCATACGCGCATATATATATATATATATATATATATATATATATATATATATATATATATATATACATATATATATATATATATATATATATGTATGTATTCTCTCTATATATGTATATCTATATATATATGTGTGTGTGTGTGTGTGTGTGTGTGTGTGTGTGTGTGTGTGTGTGTGTGTGTGTGTGTGTGTGTGTGTGTGTGTGTGTGTGTGTGTGTGTGTGTGTGTGTTGTGTGTGTGTAGAGGAGAGGAGAGAGAGAGAGAGAGAGAGAGAGAGAGAGAGAGAGAGAGAGAGAGAGAGAGAGAGAGAGAGAGAGAGAGAGAAATAAATAGACAGATATAGAAGTACATACATACGTACATACTAAAACGTGCGTGCGTAGGTGCGTGTGCATGTATGCCTGTATATATGTTTGTATGTGTATTTATCCTTTTTTCTTTAAGTAGCGAAGCATATCACAGCATTATGATTTAGATTATAACAAAAATCTTGTCCTGTAAAGAAAATTATATAAGAAATAAGAATAAATAGAAAAAAATAACATGCTTTTCTAATTTCAGATCGACCGTACATTGTCTCAAGATGACCTTTTAAGGACAGTGAACCTATCCGAGGAAACAGTGAGGTGTTGGCTTGTCATGATTGTACATCGGTCTAGTTTGTTTGCAATTTTTGCATTTTCTTTTGAAGACTCTTACATATCAAAATTTTGTGATATTATGTTGTATTTTATCCTCGCAAATACACCATGGCTTCTTTGATTCGTATTGTTAATAAGCGAAGGTTAAGTAAGGCTTCAATACAAAAGGTTGATGAAGGAACCGTGCTATCAACTTTTTACAACGTCGATGCATGTGCTTCAAATACCTCCAATAACAACTCCGATGCACCAGGAAATGTTGCAGAAAAGAACTCTCAACATTTGCCACAGGAAACTTCCACAGATGGGGAGTGCAAGGTTGAATCGGAGCCACTTTTGACAGTACTGGAAGAATACACTTCAAAGGATGTCACACAGCAGTCAACAACAGAATTACCTCAAAATTCATCCTCTTTACCGCAGGCATCATCAAGTGATGTCACTCCCTCGCCAGAAGAAGAGACCACAGTCGCTAAGCCACAGAATCTCAATGATGCTCCAGCACATAATACAGGGATTTACACCACAGAAGACCGTTTTGTGTTTCGGTTGTACAAACTCGTTCAGACTGTAGCTGTATATGTTTTGCATCTTGTCTTCTCCTGGAGCATTCAGGACAAACCCGTCGAGATGAATTTATGTGATTATTTTACTTCGGTAAAGAATGTGAGTAAGGTCAAATTAAGAAGCCTTTTCAAGAAGACGCAAATGGAAGCCTTGCAAAATTACTCTCCCGATGATTCCTTTGACGTGACAATGCTATTTGCATGTATCCTGTGTGTGTACAAAGAAACAGACGATGTTATGGAACACATCAAGTATATCAAAGGTTTTAGGAACGACCTCGCGCATTCAAATATGGACATTGATCATTCAAATTTTTTAGAAAAGATTGAAAGTTTACGGGACCACTTTACAAGGGCGTTACAAATAGCTGGAGATATAAATTCCATCCCACAAGATGCAGTGAGAAATCATGTGCAGGAAATGAATGAAAATGTAAATAAGATCATAGAAGAACCGATAGTCCAATGGGACATTACTAGTTATGAAAACGAGCTCCTGTTTGAACAGAAACTACACAATCTTGTGACCGTTGGTTCACAGAATCTAAAAGCATTGTATGAACAATGGGTTTATCTCACCCCACTCTCCTTCGTCAGTGGGAACACCCAGCTCCAAGTGGGTATGGTGTTTACTGAGCTAGAAATCGTAGAGACAGGTCCGGGAGGAAATGGCGTGCTGATCGAACACCAAGACTTTTTCCATGTAGCCGCGAACTGCCGAACTTTGGGTAATAAAGAAAGGCCAGCAAAGGTCATTCTTGTCGAAGGCCCAGCGGGATCTGGCAAAACAACATTGACTAAAGTGATTATCAGTAACTGGATTCAGGGGAAAGATGCGATCAAAGGCCTTACAGATTTCCAGTTACTGTTGTATACGGAGTGCAGGAATCCTTCTGTAAAGAGTTTCTCTCAGCTTCTAACAGTTCTGATGCCTGACATTGCGAAAAAATTCCGAACGGAAGATATGGTCAGCTGTGTTCTTGCATGCAAAGTTCTCGTGATTGTGGATGGAGTTGATGAGATGACCTCTTCCTCTCGTACGCTCTTGGAAGAAATATTGTCCTTGGTAAACACAGCAGACATAACGGTGTTTATTACCACACGACCAGAGGCTGTCGACGATTTTTCCAAGATGATGCCTCTTAATATAAATACAATGCACGTCAAGATTAAAGGAATTCCCGAAGGTAAGCGAGAGGAATTTGCTCTGAAATACCACTCCGAGATGGAAAGGACTGGCCAAGGCTCGCTGGACACATCAGGACTTGTGAAATACTTGAGGAAAACGGGCGTGCATCTGAAGGAACACTGGCGCCTCCCGCTACACTTAGCGATGGCTGTCATTCTGTGGGTGGTCTGCCCAGATGCCATCAACAGCGTAACAACAGCAACGGAGTTGTTCATAGAAACTGAAAATCTTCGGGATGAAAAACTGTGCGAGAGAGTGAAGAAAAATGAACAGTACAAGTGCCTTCCCGTCAAGGAAATCAAAGAGAAGATCGAAATTTTCCGATCGAGTCTCTATAAAATCGCCTTGTACGGGCAAAGGGAAAGCGATATAATCTTGACCAATAATTCTCTGGAGATTTTCGAAAAGCTCTGTAAGTTCCTCAGTTTACCCGAATCTGAAGTGATGGGAGCGTTCTTCGTGAAGAAAATCACTTGGAATAACACAGGCATGCAAACGCAGTACAGTTTCGCCCATAAAGGAACCCAAGACTTTTACTCTGCATTGCATGTTGTGAACGTCCTCCACGGAAAAGAATACCCGGAGAGCTTGGAACAAATGCAGAATTGTTTGGAAACGTCTTGGCAGAAAATACTGACGTTGAAGAAGAAATCCATCTTGAATATACTGAAAGATGTCTACAGATCAAACCCAGAAGACTTCAATCTCAAGAAGTTCCAGAATGTTCTCGTGCATCTTACTGGCCTCGTGGACAACGGAGGAGAAATCTGCCGCAAGGAAATCTTGTCAGAAATTGTCAAATTGCTGAGGAGATCGGGCGTCGATGACGAGCAGGCGTGGCTAGACATCCTCAGCGACATCAAGATCAACGACGCCATCAACAAAGAAGTCTCCAAGTACGTCCCTGACATCATGAACCTCAACGGACACATAGAAGTAACGGATTCTCGCGTCGCCACTTACGCCAAGATGGTTCTTCACGCTAAGCCCACCCGCGTGACGATAAGCATTGATAGCGATCCAGTACAGGTTCCGTGTTTGCAGGATTTGATGGAAGCTTTGTACTACATAACGTGTGACACTGAGTTGTACTTCTACCATGATTTCCTGCATCCTAGTTCTGACACCCTTGGCGTTGACAGTCCACTGCCGCAACTCTTCAAAGTGTATGTAATAATTTGACAGATTTTAGATTTATTTACGTTTCTGCCTTATATTGGATGATTCTCTCACCGATTTGAAAATATTTTGTATAAGAATTGCTTTGATTATGTATTTTATTTAGAACTAGGTTAAAATATGTTAATTCAGATATCCATGCAGTATTTTATCTCACACTAGAGCTAACACAGCAATAAGCCTACTGCCAAAGCTAACAAAAGTATATCTAACTCCCTTTAGTGACAGGACAATTATATACTTCGAATAAGGTTATAATGAAAACAAATTCCATATTGTAAGTTATCGCTCTCCCGTAAACTTCTCTTCAACAGCAGAATCACTAATAAACGCTCTATTGATAAAGATCCCGAGTTACCAAGTTCATGGGCCACATCGACCAGGCGCTCCTGAGGAAGCTCCCCCACGACCTCCGCGTGGTGTGTGCGGCGGCCGTGGACGAGCGACACTTCCAAACGCTGCTCTCGCGGCTCACCGCCTTGCCCAACTTGGAGTGGGTTTGTGAGTAGCCGTCTTGTACACACATGCATGCCAAACTAAACATACGCTCACGCACACGCACTCGCTCTCTCTCGCTCTCGCTCTCTCTCTCGCTCCGCTCTCTCTCTCTCGCTCTCTCTCTCTCTCTCTCTCTCTTCTCTCTCGCTCGCTCTCTCTCTCGCTCTCTCTCTCGCTCTCCTCCTCTCTCTCTCTCTCTCTCTCTCTCTCTCTCTCTCTCTCTCCTTCTCTTCTCTCTCTCTCTCTCTCTCTCTCTCTCTCTCTCTCTCTCTCTCTCTCTCTTCTCATCTCCTCGCTCTCTCTCTCTCTCTCTCTCTCTCTCTCTCTTCGCTCTCTCTCTCTCTCTCTCTCTCCTCTCTCTCTCCCTCTCCGTCTGTGCCCTATTCGTGTTTTCTCATCATCCTCTCTTCTCCCCTCCGACTTCTTCCACGTCATCTCTTCATACTCTCCCCTCTGCCGCCCTGGCTTCGGTCTACTGTCCTCTCTCGTCTCTCTCTCTTCTCTCGCTCTCTCTCTGCTCTGCTCTCCTGGTGCGTTGTGTCTTCATCTGCCCGCCGTCGTCGCTCTCGTTCTCTCTCTCTCTGCCGCTCTCTCCCTCTCTCTCCCTGATCTCTTCCTTCTCCTCACCTCCTCTCTCTCTATCCAGATCTCGTCTCCCTCTCCCTCAGTCTCCCTCATCCTATCGAAGCCTCTCGCGCTCGTCCTCAGGCCAGTCTCAGGTCTCGTCTCTCCCATCTGCGCTATAGGTTACATATGGGTAATACTAGAATATATTATATTATATATAATATAGAGGCACACGATACCAAACATAAAGCATATACGTTATTATATATATAATAGTATAATGACTAATATAATATATGATGTATGTATGATATTTTATATATATATAATGGTATATATATATAGATAATATTTAGAATGTAATATATGTGATATGTATATATTATGTGTATATGTTGTGTATAATATATATTATATATCTTAAGTACATATGTTGGTTATTATAGCTTAATATTCTAACTATTACATGATATACTACAATAATAGCATATATATATATAATAATATATATATATAATAATATATTATATAGTATGTATAATACCTAGATAGTATATATGTAATATATTTATGAATTATTCATATATCGTATATATCTATATGTTATATGTATGTATATATATAGAATATGAAATATATGTTAAGATTAGTGTATATAGTATATATATATATATGTAATATTAAGGTATTATGTAATAACAATGGTGTATATTATTAATATATATATAATATATGTATACGGTATATAATATATATACTACATATATAGTATTACAATATAACATAGATTATACGTACATAATATATAACATATATATATATAATGTTATACATATAAATAACTATATATACATATATATATTATACATATAATACATATATACTATCTAAGTATAATATATATAATTATATATATTATATATATATATTATATACATACACACATAATATATATGTATGGTATAAGATGGCACGCCACATGCGACACACACACACACACACACACACACACACACACACACACACACACACCACACACACACACACACACACACACACACACACGACAGCACACACACATACGCAAGAGAGTAGGTTTATTTTAAGGTCAAATGATCTATTAGTCCACTTTTCCTGCATCCCCAGGGATTCACTCAAGAGAAGACCTTGACACTAAGGTCAATCCGCCTCTCGCAGGCATCAACAAGGTCATTTACAACAGCAGCTACAACAGGCTCATAGTTAAGAAGTTAACCAGACACCCCTTGGAATTAGGACGCCTTGAGAAATTGCTTGAGCTCATAGACAGCAAGTACAGCCAAGAATCAAGGAAGGCTTTTAGATGTGATGTGGAAATGCAGTTGTTGTGGGATTTCCAACAACCTGGAGCATATTACAAGACAACAGACTGGGCCTTCCAGCGTTTGTTCTTGCGGTAAGATTACACTCCTCTGGGCTTCGGGCATTACGGCTAGCTTCGAAGTGTTCTAAGGATGTTAAATTGCTTAATGACATCATGATGAGGATAGACTATAGATTATCACTACCTCAGAAAAATAATTGAAATAGAATCTGGTCAAAAATTGAGTTCCAAAAAGCATATAATCACCAATTTGAGTCTAGTTCATTGGTCAGATGCGGCAAGTAGAACCTTCCGGTTTGAGTCTTATTACTGGGCTAGGCTCTTAGAGCCGTTGAGCTTGATGGGAAAGGGTAAGACTAGGGGAGGCAGTCAACAAAAAATTGTTTCACATTTTAGTGTATTTGTTGTTTCTTGAGTAGGCTTGGGCCATGTCTTTATTTTAACTTCATTTTATGATCAATTATGCGCTCCAACAGAACAGTTGTTATTATTACTTTTACTGTTTTGATATGATTTACTAATTGATTGAATTGATCAGCAATAAATGAAACAGAAAATATTAATGAACATGACCTTGGTAATACCATAGAAATTATGGTTATACCATAGATATAATGATATTGATAAGAATAAAACAAACAATCAGAGTATAAGAAGTCAGTCTAACAACAATAAACACAGTTATTATGCTATCAACACAATAATTCAAAATGTTAACTTTATTGTCCTCATTTCAGGTGTAAAGTCACATCGTTCAAAGGATGTCTAGGAAGTGATTCATTGGCAAGTCTTCCTAGTACAGTAAGGAAACTAAGGATATCAATATTTGATGACAGCCACTACAAGTCTATTGAGCCAAGTCTCTCCACACTGCTGAAGACACATCCAAATTTATTTCGACTATGTGAGAAACTAAATGGTTTATTGCATTTCCTATATATAATTCATAGATAGTCACTGTTAATTCTAATTTTCAGATTGTATTTTTAATATTTATATACTTATTGCTTTTTAAAGGCTTACAACTATTAGAATATGATAAAGAAACCATAAACAGTTAAGAACTCTTCTATGCTAGTGAGGAAGAAGAAAGAGAGAGAGAGAGAGAGAGAGGAGAGAGAGGAGAGAGAGAAGAGAGAGAGAGAGAGAGAGAGAGAGAGAGAGAGAGAGAGAGAGAGAGAGAGAGAGAAGGGAAGAGAGAAGAGCACCACAGAAAAGTGGAAAGGGAGAGAGAGAGAGAAAGGTAAAGGGAGAGAGAGAGAAAGGGAAAGGACAGAGAGAAGCAGAGAGAGAGAAAGGGAAAAGGAGAGAGAGAGAGAAATGAAAAGGGAGAAGAGAGAAGAGAGAGAAGGGAAAGGATGAGAGAGAGAGAAAGAAAATGGAGAGAGAGAAAGAGGATAGGGAAATGGAGAGAGAGAGAGAAAGGAAGGGAAATGGAGAAGAGAGGAGAGAGAGGAAGGGAAAAGGGAGACCGAGAGGGGGAAGGAAAGGGAGAGAAGAGAGAGAGAGAGAGAGAGGAAGGGAAAGGGAGAGAGAGAGAGAGAAGGGAGAAGGGACGAGAGAGAGAATAGGAAGGGAAAGAAAAAGAGAGGTAGGGAAAGGAAAGAAGAGAGGAGAAGAGGTGGGAAAGGAAAGGAAAGAGAGAGAGAGAGCGAGAGGAAAGGGAAAGGAAGTGGAGATGGAGAGAGAGAGAGAGAGAGGAGAGGAGAAGAGATAAAGGGAAGAAAAAGGAAAGAGAGTAGAGAGAGAGAGAGAGAGAGAGAGAGACAGAGAGAGAGAGAGAGAGTGAGGAGGAAGGAGAAAGAGAGAGAGAGAGAGGAGAGGGAAGGAGAAGAGAGAAGAGAGAGAGAGGAAGAGAGGAAAGAGAGTTGAGGAGAGAGAGAGAGAGAGAGAGAGAGAGAGAGAGAGAGAGAGAGAGAGAGAGAGAGAGAGAGAGAGAGAGAGAGAGAGAGAGAGAGAGAGAAGAGAGAAGAGAGATGAAAGAGGAAAGGGAAGAAGAGAGAAAGAAGAGAAGGAAAGAGAGAGAGAAGAGAGAGAGAAGAGGAGAGAGAGAGAGAGAGAGAGAGAGAGAGAGAGAGAGAGAGAGAGAGAGAGAGAGAGAGAGAGAAGAGAGAGAGAGAGGAGAGGAGAGAGAGAGAGAGAGATGAAGAGAGAGAAGAGGAGATAGAGAGAGAGAGAAAGAGAGAGAAGAGAGAGGAGAGGAGAAGGGAGAGAGAGAGAGAGGAGGAAGAGGAAAGAGAGAGAGAGAGAGAAGAGAGAAGAGGAGAAGGGAGTAGAGAAGAGAGAGAGAGAGAGAGAGAGAGAGAGAGAGAGAGAGAGAGAGAAGAGAGAAGAGAGAGAGAGAGAGAGAGAGTAGAAGAGAGAGAGAGAGAGAGAGAGAGAGAGAGAAAGGGAACAGGAGGAAAGAGAGGGGGAAAGTGGCAGAGAGAGAGGAGAGGAAGGGAAAGGAAAAAGAGAAAGACCACAGGAAAATGGAGAGAGAGAGAGAGAGAGGATGGGAAAGAGAGAGAGAGAGAGAGAGAGGAAGGAAGGGAGAGAAAGAGAGAGAGGAAATAACACACGGCCACACCGACCGAGAAGAGGGACACAAAAGATGAGACCTGAGAACTAGAGACAGGAGAGAGAGCTCAACCTGCCCATGAGGGAAAAAGGAGAGAGAGAGGAGAGGGAAAGGGAGAGAGAGAGAGAGAGAGAGAGAGAAAGAAGAGAGAGAGAGAGAGAGAAAAGGAGAGAGAGAGAGCAAGAGAGAAGAGAGAGAGAGAGAGAGAGACGAGAAAGGAGGGAGGGAAGAGAGAGAAAGAGGAAAGAAAGGGAGAGAGTAGAGGAGAAGAGAAGAGAGAGAGAGGGAGGAGAGAAGAGAAGAGAGAGAGAGAGAGAGAGAAGAGAGAGAAGAGAGAGAGGAAGGGAGAGAGAGAGAAGAGAAGAGAGAGAGGAAGGAAAGGGAGAGAGAGAAAGGGGAAAGGAAGAGAGAGAGAAGAGGAAGAGGAGAGATATGAAGGATAGGGAAATGGAGAGAGAAGAGAAGAAGGGAAAAGGGGAGAGATAGAGGAAGGGAATAGGGAGAAGAAAGAAAGAGAGAGAAGGAAAGGGAGAGAGAGAAGGGACAGACAAGAGAGAGTGAGGGGAGAAGAGAGAGGGAAAAAGAAAGGAGGAGGGAGAAGAGAGAGAAGAGAGAGAGAGGAAGAGAACGAGAAGAGAGAGAGAGAGAGAGAAGAGAGAGAGAGAAAGAGAGAAGAAGAGAGAGAGAGAGAGAGAGAAAGGGAAAAAGGAGAGAGAGAGAGAGAAGGAGAGGGATAATGTGGGTAGGAAGAGAGAGAGAAGATGGAAGGAAAGGGAGAAAAGAAGAGAGGAATGGAAAGGAGAGAGAGAGCAAGAGAGGGGAAACGGGGAGAGGAATAGGGAAAGGGAGAGGAGATGAGAAGAGAGAGAGAGATGGACAGTGGAAGGGAGAGAGAAAGAGAGGAAAGGAGAGAGGGAGAGAAGGAGAGAAGGAAGGGAGAGGAGGAGAAAAAGAGAGAGGGAGGG
>NW_020872806.1:186365-187865 GCF_003789085.1 Penaeus vannamei | reverse complement strand
TATGTTAACTGTTGACTACTTTTACAGTTTCCAACACTTGAAAGCTAGCATGAAGATATTAAATCATTAACTGCATGAAAATTAGTCCATCATATATATTTTTAACTAAAGATGTCCTAGAGAAAGGAGATATTACTATTTCTTTAATGGTCATAACTCATGTCATTCCATACATTAAATCACTGGAAAAGGATGGTAGAAAGTGCAAGGGTCGTTGCCTCTCTCTCTCAAGTTGCCTTTTATGTATATATTTATGTTTAATAAGGAAAGTGTTAGCCTGTTTCTGATACTGGTATTCATATGATAATGGGTAATTCACAGTATCAATAAATAAGGTATTTGTTTGTGTGAGTGTATATATATATATATATTTATGTATATATATGCAAGTGTGGTAAGAGGCAGTTTATATGTGTACTTAATGAATGCATTCCATGAATGGGTATGTATGAAGGGCATGAGTTATATATTGTTCCTTTGTCGAAATACTTAGCAAAGGCTTTGCTTACTCATTCACACAGAGAATCCAAAGATTAATTTTGGTGTTACAAGCTAATGCCAGAAAAAATATTTTGTATGGATAATCTCATAAATATATACAGCATAAATAAAACATATACCTTTAAATGTATTTCTTATTTTCTCATTCTCTGGTGTATATTTTTTTCAGTCTCCCATTTGTACTCCATACTTAGAGCCCCATTGCGTTATTACCTATCAGAAGATACTAAAACTTAACCGAATGCCTCTGGATTACCTGTTGTTCACATCATAGCTGACTTGAAATTAGTCATAGCTCCAAGTGACAAGCTTTTCCCTTCATTGGCACAGATACACAGGCCTGGTTATTCACATAATTTTACAATGGTTCATGCCTCCATGCTCTGATTGCCTGTTGTTTTGCATAAAAGAGATGAAATTGAGCACATGCATAATTTGCTTGCTATACCTGAACCTGTAAGTGACTTGCACCCAAGTTTACATGGTTAGTCACTTTGGAATTGTCATATGGCACTGCCAGGGTGACTGTCTTGTATGACACTCAGCAAGGAAGTACTGAACCCTTGTAATTAAATGCATACAATCACTTGTTTCATAAGAATAAGATTTGTGAAAAAGAAAGGAAATCCCAATTTTATTCTACACTAAAACCACATTCCATATTTTACAAATGGCAACCCCAAATTTATTGAAATGGGGCCTTCTTTACATAATCAGGCTACTGCAGGTTTATTCTAGAAAAGAAAACTCGTGCATCTCTGAATAAACAAAAGTATTAAAATCATGTTTCGGATACAAATTATATCATGTCGGTGTTGCACGCTTAGTGCAGCATATTGAGTCTGGAACAGGCTGAAGTGGCAAGCCTATTTGATTATCATACTTTCCAGAGCAGAGACCAAGCATATCCTAATTTCCAAATTCCCCCAAAGGCTTTGGGTTAATAGCATTTGACATAGCTTGAGAATATGCAGGGAAGGGGATGTGAGAGGAGTATAG
>NW_020872806.1:141365-181365 GCF_003789085.1 Penaeus vannamei | reverse complement strand
AGAAGGTTATTGCGAATCCAGCTGCTGTGGTGGATTTGGAACCGTCAGTGTAAACATGAATGCTGGTAATGGGTGAGAAGGATAGAGGGGGGAATATCTGATTTTGGTGGGTCAGGGAAAACAGAGGAAGAATAATGATAATGGTGCAAGAGACAGTAGTTTGGAACGGTCTAGTGCAGTGTTGTCCAAACTGGGGTCCGCGTACCCCTCGGGGGACACAACGTAGATCATAAGGGTACGTGAACAAATAAGGAACACGCACACACAAACAGAAAAATCAGATGTTCTATGAATCATCATTTTATTCGTGCATTAAGTTCGAATTTATTGAACAACATTCCTACAATGCAGTCTTTTCATAATTAGTATATTATTTGCATTATCCTAAATAGAAGTTAATTTAGCCATGGTGGACGTAACAGTACCCGGTAATAAAGGGTACAATAGGCGAAAATGTTTGGACAACACTGGTCTAGTGTATGGTGTTTTTAATGAATGAGTATAGAGATAGAGAGTGAGTGAGGGGGTGATACAAAATAATTTGAATCGGTACTGGAGGATGTGTTTGGAAGGTTTCTTGAAAACAGACAAAAGATGGGTTGTAGGAAAATAAGAGATGACGGAGATCAGGTCTGCGAGAACGGAAGCCTGTGGAGTAATCAACTGGTGGTAACGGTAGTTATGGCTGTCTGAGTAGTAGGAGAACGGGTATCTGTGGGTTGAGGTACCGGGCCAGGAGTAGGTGTAGTAGTAGTATCAGTGGAGTCGTCAAGGAGGGTAGGATCTGGGGAAACTTTTTGTGACAAGGGATTCTCGTGTGTATTCAGGAGGGAGTGGGAGGGATAGTGGGGAAGGACGGGGTTGAAGGAGGAGTAGGGGGAAGAGGGGTAGGGGGAATATGATGAGGGGAAGGGTGGACATTGGCAGTCACTCTGATTGTAGTGGGATTTGGGAAGTGCTGTTTGTATATCAAAATCAAAATTACTCTGATCACAGAGGTCCTCTAACCAAAATTTCTGCCATATTCAATGCATTAGCATTTTGTCATTCAATACTTCATTGCATATTCGTATTCAGAAGTATAGGTATGATGATATTAGTAAACCTGAGACAAGTATTTACTATAAAAAAAATGTGTAGGATTTTAATGAAAGAATACATCTAATCTTCCCTCCCACTTCCTTTATTCACAATATACTTGGGAATCTTTAATATACACAATTTTCTACCTACACTCTGGAATGTCTTCGCGAATGTCAGAACTTTCATAAATTATTTGTGCCTAGATTATACACTACATAGCCGAGTATCTTATCAGGCACTAATAACTACTACACAACATTTATTTTACAAACAATTAAACATCCAGTCCCAACAAAAGTCATAACAGACTCATTTTCAAAGTAAAACTTGAAAAAGAGAGCTTAGCATATACACAAAAAACTTATCTTAATAACAATCTCTCCTTTCAACTGTACAAAAAGTTAACCCTTTTAAATACTACAACTAGGTGAAATTTACATAAAATCCCATTTAACACTTACAAAATGGGCTAGCACAACACCTGAAAGCCTCGACATAAAATACTGAGGCGGCATTATTCACATGGATAATCAATTCACCAACTTCTCTCTGCTGTCTCCTGTTACCTCTTATATGCACCTAATTGCTAACATTATTGTTTTCTGTTCAGTATTATCTCTGATTTACTGACATCTCTAAAACAAAAGGATTTGAGCTATACAACATGTAAACAGTTAAGAGATGGAGATGATTCTTCATGATGTTTGAGAGTACCATGCCGCAGAGGAATGACTTTGTTTAATCTTCAAGGTTCCTGAAAGCTTGCTGAATGTTCTCATAGATTTCATCGAAGTCCTTCTTGACCTTTGCCTCTCCATCTTTGAATGTGTCTTTGAACTTCATGGATGAAAGCTCATACAAGATGTTGCCCATAGAATCTCGGATGATCTGCCACGTGACCTGCAGGGCAAGAGCGAGAAAATAATGAATTCAAACACTGTATAAGCTACAAAAATTAATCTTGATAAATAATCAAAAGAAAAGAACAAATGTTTTTTACATATATCACTGACCTTATTGTCACTCTGGGCTGTACGGTTAACAATCTGTCGAGACATGTCATAGAATGCGATGATGTTCCTCATCATTCCCACAGTCTTGTAGAATGGACAGAAACGATCATAAGGAGTGTATGAGTTTTGCTGCAAGAAATCATCCTTGATGATACGGGCCACCTCCAGGGTAATCTTGTCAGTATCAGAGAGTGAAGCTTTGCCGACAAGCTGTACAATTTCAGCCAAATCATCTTCCTCCTGAAGAATCTCCTTTACTTTGGTCCTATAAATAAAAATTAGATATCAACTCAAACTATCTATTACTTGAAAATGCTGTTCCTTAGTACAACATTAAAACTTGACACTTTAAAATATTTTCAGATTATGATATTCTCACCTGTACGTAATGAATTCAGGGTAGTTGGCATCATAATGCTCTTCTAGTGCACGCATGTACTTCGAGTAGGACTGGAGCCAGTTGACGGAGGGGAAATGCTTGCGCTGTGCCAATTTCTTGTCCAAACCCCAGAACACCTGTACAATACCAAGAGTAGCAGATGTGACTGGATCTGAGAAGTCACCACCAGGAGGAGAGACTGCACCAACAATGGTAACTGAACCCTCTCTCTCTGGGTTACCCAGGCACTTAGTTCGGCCTGCTCGTTCGTAGAAGGAAGCCAGACGAGCACCCAGGTAGGCAGGGTAGCCTGAATCAGCAGGCATCTCAGCCAAACGACCTGAGATTTCTCGAAGAGCCTCGGCCCAACGGGAAGTAGAGTCAGCCATCATAGATACATGGAGACCCATGTCACGGAAGTATTCAGACAATGTGATTCCAGTGTAGATGGAAGCTTCTCGAGCAGCCACAGGCATGTTGGAGGTGTTGGCTACCAGGGAAGTACGCTTCATGATGGACTCCTTCTTGCCATTCACTTCCAGCTCCAGTTCAGGGAAATCTCTCAGTACCTGCAACAAAATAACTTGGTCAGAGAAAGCAAAGACAAATTATCTAAATGTAATTGGCACAGTAGATTTTGAACATTATAATGACTGATTTAAACCAAACTTTTCCATTATTTACCTCAGCCATCTCATTGCCACGCTCTCCACAACCAACATAAATAATGACATTAGAGTTGGAATACTTGGAAAGAGCCTGTGAGATACAGGTCTTGCCACAACCGAAAGCACCAGGAATAGCAGTGGTTCCTCCCTGTACACAAGGGAACAAAGCATCCAAGACTCTCTGACCAGTAAGAAGAGGATGATTTGCATGGAGCTTCTCACTCACTGGACGTGGCTGTCTTACTGGCCACACCTGAGAAAAGATGACATGGAGTTAAGTAATTAATAATCATTCTTCATAATATTACCTAAATTAAACAATGGCATATTCCTTGTAATATCAGAATATATAATTACCTCATATATTCCCTCTGATTGTCACCCCTTTGAACTATTTATTTCTCATTCATCCTACTACCTTCAGCATTCACATCTTGAACCATACCTGCATCATGGTGTACTTATGTTTCTCTCCATCAAACTCAACCTCCAGGACAGTCTCATCCACACCGTAGTTACCAGCAGGAGCCATGTATGTCACGGTACCACGCGCCTTCGGGGGCAACATGATCCTGTGGTTGATGATGGAGTTCTCAGGCACAATACCAAAGAGATCTCCACCAGTGATGTGTGATCCCACCTGCAAGAAAACAGATTTTAAAGATACATGAAATTAAATAGTCCCTATTCTTCTCATCTCAAAACTATACAATTTGCTAGAAAATCTTCATCTGCAATCAAGAACCATATATAAAACCTTTAGCTTTCTATATTCCATTATTCACCTTCACTGCTGGCTCAGGGTGGAACTCCCAGCTCTTGCTGCGAGACAGAGCAGGGGTGGATACACCCTTGGGGATGTAAATGGACTCGGTGAGGTCACCAATCTCCTGCAGAGGTCGTTGAATTCCGTCATAGATATTACCCATGATGCCTGGACCCAACTCTACAGAGAGGGGCTTTCCAGTCTTCAGCACAGGATCACCCACAGTCACACCTGAGGTGTCTTCGTAGACCTGTGAGAGAGGTTTTTTGCTGGATCACATGGGCATTAATTAAATCAAAATTGGCATTATCTAACCACCTATTAACTGGTAAAGAGCACTTCATAAAAATAACAAATAGCATTATAAATATTTCACTATAGCAAATTACACTGACACTAAGACTACAAAATCACATCATAAATGACCACATACTCTAAACAAGCAAATGGTAGTCTTTCCAGTTAATTCTCCGATAACAATTAACTCTTAAGTCTGCATCTATAACATATAAGTTCTTAAGTTCTGACTCTTCTTACTTACCTGAATGGTGGCCGTGTCTCCCTCCAGCCTAATAATCTCACCCACCAACTCCTGATGTCCTACACGCACCAATTCGTACATAGCAGATCCACTCATGTTCTTGGCAATTACGACTGAAATGGGTATGTAATTTTTAATATCTCGTTATGATGTAAAAACTGCAACAACTGATTATGAAACTTAATCTTGATAAGACAATCACAATTACTTTAACATAACCTATTATTCATTTACAGATCTACAAGCTTTAAAAATATATTGATAATGAAGTTTTTAACCCTTAGGCTATGCATTCCTGTTTACTTATTTATACCTATACATCCTAAAGTTATTATACATGAATAAATATACAAGTTTTTAGCTCTAGTATTATACAAAATACAAAGAAAAATAGGAAAAGGTATTAATACACCGGCACTTGCACTCTATGTCATCTCAGTGGCTTGATGCATTGTCTACATTTTGGTTATCCTCATCATTACAACAATTTTCATCACTTTCATACCCTTCACTGCCATCCATTTCCTCACAGCCACTCTCATCTAGCTTTTGCGTGATTTTGATGCATATTACCCATCATGTTCCCTTCACTTAGAGGTAGGAGGTCAGGGAACATGCTGTTTCCATGACTAACAGTGGGCATTAAAGACCTAATGGCTGAGAAAGGAATTTTGTTTATATTTTTTAACACTGAGTCACCTAGAGGGGAAAAACTCTTGTGCCCGAGTTGATGGTGGGAAAGAAAAATAAGCATACTTCTAGCAATTATAGTAGCCTAAGGGTTAAGCTAATACTCAAATAAGCAACAGAAATAGTAAAGTGAGGATTCTTCCATAATTCAGTCTAAATCATCGCCAGGGGAACTGTGGGAAGCTTTTTAGCCTAACAAATGCCTTGAAAATCTGACAGTTAACTTGAAAAGTAAAGGCTTATCTTCACACAATTAGGAAAATATTTGTTCAAACAGTTATAATTCTTCAAAACTGATACACCCACATGTGCATCCATATACTCTCTCTGACACAAGTAATAATAAGAAAGAAGGAAAGTAAGAAATTACCAGGTCCAGAGACACCCCAGACTGATCCCAGGGCAGCTTCGGAATCCGCATCTTGTATTTTGGCCAACTTGGCCGCCCTATCCATTGCTCCTGCCTGGAAAAAATAATAATTTTTCAGTTTATTTATTCATATCATACGTAATAAATAAATATATATATATATATATATATATATATATATATATATATATATATATATATATATATATATACACATAGTATATATCATACTTGCATAAACAGTAAAACAGTAAATTACATTAACCCCAAGAAAAAACAATCTGCATGTTTTAATTGTTTCCAGTTGTATTTGGAATTACATATATATTCCTTTGAATCAGATCCCCTTATATTCTTACACTCTGTAAGATAACAACTGATAACAAAGATTACAGTATATAACAAGAGTCTTCTTACTCTTATGATACAGATACACAAGGTAAAAAAGTGCTCAATAAAGAAGGGAGATTTCCGGTCTTGAATGTATAGTCGAGTGCTTAAGTTCTTATAAACTAGCTAAAGCTATGCATGACAATCCTCCAACAATGTTTGTGTTTTTTATTTTTTTATTTCAATGCTTCATGTTTACAGATACATTTCTGTCTGTATTTCTAGTGTAATTTAGAGATCACAGACAATGAACAGGACTACCCAGCTACCTTCATTAAAAATATGCTTTATCGCCATTATCCAATGTCCATATTTGTCTTTTGATTTGCTTTATCCAGATTGTAATTACTTATTTTCCTTGCACAGACTCTATATCATCTTTCTATGTAGTAAATAGCTCAGTGCAAGAAAGAAGAAGAAAGAAAGAAAGAAGAAAGAAAAGAAAAAAAAGAAAAAAAAAAAAAAAAAAAAAAAAAATATATATATATATATATATATATAATATAAAACATTTGGTTATTTATGTCATATATCTCTTCCAGTCACTGCTTAAGCACGTTATATTCCACATTCGTTTATCGATGGGAATAAAGCTAAAGCCCCCTTCTAAGCGCCAAATGAGTCAAATCACACTCCAAGAGGTTTGTGCACTCATGGCGAGTCTTTTCCGTCACCCTGGCCTTCGTTCTTGATGCTTTGTTCACGTCATCTGTACAGCTGTTCAAGTTTTTCCTTGACGTGATCGCAACGTCATCCAGATCCAGGGGGTTAAAATGAATAAGACGGTTTTGACATCTGTCCTGATCCATCAGGACTCATCTGTCCTGATCCATCAGGACTCATCTGTCCTGATCCATCAGGACTCATCTGTCCTGATCCATCAGGACTCATCTGTCCTGATCCATCAGGACTCATCTGTCCTGATCCATCAGGACTCATCTGTCCTGATCCTCAGGATCATCTGTCCTGATTCAGGACTCATCTGTCCTGATCCATCAGGACTCATCTGTCATCCATCAGGACTCATCTGATCCATCAGGACATCATCCCCTGATCCATCAGGACTCAGTCCTGATCATCAGGACTCATCTGTCCTGATCCATCAGGACTCATCTGTCCTGATCCATCAGGATCATCTGTCCTGATCCATCAGGACTCATCTGTCATGATCCATCAGGACTCATCTGTCCTGATCCATCAGGACTCATCTGTCCTGATCCATCAGGACTCATCTGTCCTGATCCATCAGGACTCATCTGTCCTGATCCATCAGGACTCATCTGTCCTGATCCATCAAGACTCATCTGTCCTGATCCATCAAGACTCTCAAAGATGTGGAGTATAGCAGGGTGCAAGGGGGGTGAAGCCACCCTGAGTCCATTTTCTTTATCATCTAATGTTTAGAAAATAACACAAGTGCTGCTACCGAAAAGTGGACAGCCGTGCGTAGCACATAAAATTCACATTCACAACTGGTTTCAGAAGGTGATAATTTAATTTTTGGGACCAGACGAAAAATAGCAGGTGGCAAAACCAGCCACAAACGACGATTTGCAGCCGGTGATGAGCTACTTCTGAGAGCCCTGATTCATTTGTATATAGTCCCTTCAATCCAGATGACATAACCATCACGTCACGAAAAAAATTGGTTTGAGAACCTGCCATCACGGGCAAATCTGACTTTGGGCCCAGGTGACATAAACTTGCCATCAAGAGCATTTCAGCTGAAGGCCAAGGTGATAGGGTGACAGAAAAGACTCACCATGAGTATACAAACCTCCTCAAGGATGATTAGACTCATTTATCATTTAGAATGGGGCTTTTGTATTACTCTCATTTAATTATTCTCACCAATTAACAGGTGTGGAATGTAGTGTTCATGAGCCATGACTGAAAGAGCAGTGGCTCCTGGGATAACACCACTTCCATCGTCAGCATCCTAATCCTGGTCACTATGAGCAGTAGTGTAGGTTGTATTACCAAAAACTGAATATTACAAAAGCAACAAAATGTTACACATTTTTATTTTTCTTGCACTGAGTTATGGACTACCTAGAGAGATGATATGTCTATTACCATCTGAATGAATGAACTCACTAATGACAGATGTCCCACATATGAAACACCCGAAAAAATAAACATTGCTGGGCGTTTCACCAGTGTGACACTGTATCAGGGCTCAGGCTCCAACGCAGCACTGGGCCGCGGCCAGCCGTCGGACGGAGTCCAGGGCATCTCTGCCCACCGATTTTGTAGCTGCTCAGAATCTTTTATTTTCAGCTTAAAAATATATCAGCGTTAAAGGGTTAAGTAAAATTATAAATATGGACAATGAAAAATGGCAAAAAAAAAAAAATGAAAACATTTAGGCATAAAAAGACAAAGTAACATTAAAAAGGGAAGGCACAAAGTCTTGTCACCACACATAAGAGTTCATATGTACCGAGCCTACAAGCCACACACTTGTAACAGTGGCCACTCACACAAACCTAATGCCTGTATTCTTGGCCATGTGACTGCTGTGAAGCAACAGGATCCATGGGGTTAACATTTAAAAATATCTTTTGATTTTTATAATTCTTATAGCGATACATTACATATCAATAATGTAACACATGATGAATGTCACCTAGCACAAATCTTGGTGCATTTACAACTAGACTTGTCATTTCAACCTTAATTGCTAAATGAACCAAATATAACATTTCTTGTCAGGGGTGACTATGGATACACTGACATTATGTTAAATTTCAGAGAAAATACTGAACTATACACTATTTGCCACTGATAGGGGGTGGGAACTTGCCCAAGGTAGGGTAGGAAAACACTGTAGAAGGAAGGGGGTGGAAACTTGCCCAAGGTAGGGTAGGAAAATATTGTAGAAGGAAGGGGGTGGGAAATTGCCCAAGGTAGGGTAGGAAAATATTGTAGAAGGAAGGGGGTGGGAACTTGCCCATGGTAGGGTATGGAAATGCTCTAGGGGAAAGCAGTCCTGGGGCATGCCCACAGGAAAGGGGATTAGGAAGGTCAGTGCGTTTTCATATTCCCATTAAACCCTATTCCCCACAGATCCAAAAAAAACAGAAATCCATTAGTTGTTTGTTTATCCGTTTAACCCTTAATGATACTGCAATATTATAAAACTTATTTTCAATTTGTGAAAGTAATGTCATATATGAAATGTGTTCCACATTTCATCAGTCTAAGAATTCTATATACTATTTAGAGTGAAAACCTAATAATAATACACAAAAAATAACAGAATAAATTTGCAAGGACCTCCTAGCCTCTGATCCAAAATAGTAATAACCCTAATACACAGACATGAATAAGTACTAAAAAATATATTGATAATTTCACAATTAAGACCTACTTAAAAACCTCCTTTGTGTTAATATATATTTCATTTTGTACTGTATGCAACTCGCCCCTTTATCAATGGGGGTGGATCAGTTTCATTTTTGATAGACTTTATTTCTCAGGAGTGTAAAATTCTATACAAAATATAATATTCATAACGCTTCCATTCTAGATTTTAAGCTACACAACAACATATATTAACGTATAATCAAAATATCATTATTCTATCCCTGAAAAATGACAAAATCCCCCATCTACTGTGTGGTTCTTGACTTGCGCACTTCAGCTTTTCACATATTTACAAAACAACACCATAAATGACACTTTTCCATGAACTTATGTGTTTATAAACCCGATTCGTTAAAATACGTTACCATTTCGACCGCTGTTAGCCTTTGTATTCAACAAATTTAGCAAGGGAGTGCAGATGACAGCTACCAATCTTCGATCTCGCCGAAACAGCTGTCTTGTGATGCGAGCTCGATTCCACGGCGATGTATACAAAGATATTAATCCCCTTATTTGATTTCATTGAGACATTTCTTAACAATGATATGATGTAGTTTTGATAAGAAACCTCTATGATTAATTATTGAATTTCAAATATTGTTATTAATGATTTTAGAGAGGCTTGTGACGTCATCACCAGGGTACTGACGTCATAGAATCACATGATAGAATAGAAGAACATCGTCGTTCAGGTAATCTATCATAATAGAGGGTCTAAATAAATGCGAATGTAACAGTACTATAAATAGTTTATATTAGTATTTGAATTTCTTTATATATGCATTCAAACCTAGTAATCTGGTATTAGAAGGTAGACCTCGTGATGTGGCTCAATCACGTGATTTGAAAGTCATGTATTTCACCTCTTGATAATGAAAATAAAATAAGAGATATTGGATATACTTCCCGTTGATTTATTATACATACATATATATATATATATATATATATATATATATATATATATATATATATATAATATATATATATATAGATAGATAGATAGATAGATAGACAAAAAGACCTATATAGACAGTTTGATAGATAGATAGACAGGTCGATAGATAGAAATGTAGATAGACGTATAGTTCGATATAGATACAGAGATACTATGTACACAAACAATATGTATATATTTATATATATATAATATTTGATATATATTTATATGTATAATATGTACATATATACTTTATATATATATATTTATATGTATATATATATATATATATTATATATAATATATATATATATATATATATATATATATACATACTGTGTGTATATGTATGTACGCACATACATAAATACACACATACATGTGTGTGCGAATAGGAGAGAATAAAATTATATATGGCAAGAAGCAAGATTTGCTTGCCATGCTCGGAAGCCACCCGACTTGTGCTTGTTCCCCCAGACGCTCATATCTCGGGATACTGTACTAAAGCAGTCTCTCCTCACACACAAGAGGGTGTAGGATAGTCAGTAAGAGCGCAGTGGTACAGGTTGTGTTAGTCCTAATCGAGAAGGACTTTCATTTTGGGGCACGGTACGGTTAACTCGGTCCGAGAGAAGTGAAATTATTTAAAAGGATACCTTAAACGTCAGGGTAATCAAGCGGTCTTCTCCGCACGACACAGAAATGAAAATCCTCAAATAATAACGATAGCCCCAAACTGAAGTATACTTCATAAAACATTTGTTTATATGACTGCGCGATCGAGAGCATTGGCATTGTCAGGCTCAAAGTCCTCTAAATTACTGGCAAGGGAATGGTCCACAACGCTTTTGTGTTGTCTGACAAGATATATACAAGTACTTTATAAGTAATTATATAGACCTTGTGTTCGCCGACATAGTAGGAACCAGCGGCTGATCACCCTAGACTCTGCAGACTCCACACTGTGTATTAAATAACGTTGATTCTCTCACTGCTGAGGTTCATCCGGCCATTTTGGACAGGGTTTATGCAACAAGCCAGGCTGCGGGATATGAGTCATTGGGAGCGCGCGGTTTCGGGTGAATTTAACCACACTCTGGTACCGCGTCTCTACAGGAAGGACTGTCATTCTGATTGTCACAAGTGATCACTTTGGGACTGCCAACACTGTATTGGATATTCGAGCGGCACCGGCGATGAAAGATCCATGACTTAACAAGGAGGCACTTCAGGATGCCTTAGTTCAATGGCAAAATAGTAAAGGCAGTGCGGTTGGCAGTGCTGATGTGCGCAAAGCTAACTTAACCAAAGCTGCAGTCTTACGGACTATATCCATATCCCGTTCGTGATACATACTGCATTGATGAGATGAGGAAAGCTAACCATTAAGTGAATGAATGCACGTATAAAACGATCAGAACGCTCGGAACTGAACCTCAGAGATGCCCAGACCAAGAGGACTCTACGGGAGCAGTGGGTAGAATGGTGTGAAAACTTCAATCGCCTTTACTGAATTATGGCGAGGGTTGAGGATCCAAGGCGCACGCACCATGACAGCTAAACAGAGACAAGTTAGTTGGCTCTGGTGTTACTACCTTGGGGCCAAGTGTTCATTACGGCTCAATCTCTTCAAGCGTTTGTCATAACTATTTTTTTTTTCGTAGCAACACCGACCGTGTCCCCCGTAAGATCCAAAGATTCCTAAGGTCTTCCGTCGATCCACACATGCTAGTAAACTTCCCCCCAAATCTTGTTTTTGCAGATTGATCAGACCCGTCCCTACCTGAGCGATTCTGGTAACCAGTGGACAGCTCCAAAGTCGGAAATTCTAATAATGTCGAAACTTGACATCACAGTCGATGGCGAGTATCGTTTTAGCTTTCTTGGATACACACATCGAAGGGAAAGTAAAACGATGCCTTAGACTTTATTACGAGCTATGTTATGGAGCCATGGTGGTGATATATGCTTATGATTCAAGGATGATGGCCAGTCTGTGGCTGAGCTCTCGGGCGCGATGCTGTCGAGGAATAGTTTCCGAAGACAGAGGCCGATCCGCATTGCCGGCTTTTCATGACATTGACCATTTTCAAAAATACACTGACAGTGCAGCAGAGGCTGCTGCCAAGATCAGATGCTATTGACATACATACATACATGTAAATATATGTGTGTGTGCAATAAATGTACACTCACACACACACACACACACACACACACACACACACACACACACACACACACACATATATATATATTATATATATAGGAGAGAGAGAGAGAGAGAGAGAGAGAGAGAGAGAGAGAGAAAGAGAGAGAGAGAGAGAGAGAGAGAGTGAGTGTCACACACACGCATACAAATTCATACAGACACACACACACACGTTTGGCGTAGCACCTATTATGCACTGAAGGCCTGGGTCTACATTTCATTGCGAAAGATGAAAATTATAACAGGGCTAAAAACAATAAAAAAAAACATGAGGGTATTAATAAGTTAGCGTTTCGTATCCTCAGACTAACGTACTACATCCCAAATCACAATGCTTTTCTGTCCAAATGTACTTTCTCTGTGGTGTAATCTTCGACACCTTTAATAAGTAATACCACAAAAACAGAGAGGGTGGAGAACGTTCCTCTAAATTGCGCAACAATTCGCGAACCGCATCAGCAAGATACCGTTCCTTTCATTGTTGTAAGAAAAAGGCGTCGAATAGGTATGAAACTCTTTGAAGACGTCTTAGAACGCTAGACGTCTTGTCCCACCCTTTTGTGAGACTGCAAGAAAGAAATTGTCTGCGAAGATTCCCAACACCTCTATCAGAGTCGTGCAAGTATAATTTCATAATTATAGGCCTAAATGTTTCTTTGAATGGGTAGTAGATTCTATAAGTTTTACTATTGTACCAAAGATATGACACATCCCTTGACGTAAAGCACATCTGAATCATATTTATCAGCATTATAATGAGTAGGCCTACAATATAAATTAACTTTGGTAGGCCCCTAAATAATCGGTATTCAAACACAAGCACGTACACACACACACACACACGCAAATATATATATTGCTATTTATATATGTATATATAGGAATATGTATACATATGTATTTGTATTTGCACACACACACAACCACATATATATATATATATATATATATATATATATATAATATATATATATATATATATAATATATATATATATGTATATATATTATATATATATAATATTTATTTATATTTATATGAATGCAATAAAACACTCTACCGTGTTGATACTATGGTAGAAAAACCCACGATGCACAAACTTTACTTATTTCAATTAATCAGATTTGTTGTGCATTGTGTTTTTTTTTCTATCGTATATATTTATATATTGCCCGATCTCAAGATTTGCTTGTACTATTTTGATTTGTGTTCGTATTCCTTGAGTATGCAATTCCATAAAGTTGCATGTTTCAAATGATCAATCTTTGAAAAGATGATACAATGTCATGATATAACTAGAAGCACTCAGAGAGCGCATACCTCTGGCAAGGCACTAAGGTCGCTGATGCAATAAAACT
This sequence comes from Penaeus vannamei, assembly GCF_003789085.1. Classification (NCBI taxonomy): domain Eukaryota; kingdom Metazoa; phylum Arthropoda; class Malacostraca; order Decapoda; family Penaeidae; genus Penaeus; species Penaeus vannamei. The sequence continues at coordinate 167,586 of NW_020872806.1, read as the reverse complement.
GTGCACACTTGAAGAATTACATTAAAATCACCGCTTTCTCAATTACACTGGTGACACCCATGTTTCCCTATCTCGCAATGCTAATGAATCCTTTCAAAAATTCCTGGATCCGCACCAACGCTACCAAAAAGCTATGCATACCGTGTGTGTGTGTGCGTGCGTGTGTGTGTGTGAGGGCCGGCTCAAGGGCTTCCCCACACAAGGCCGAATGGACATTGCCACTGGACCTTGCCGGGGAGTGACTGATGCCCTGCACGCTGGCCACTCCCCTGTGATGCCAGACCGTAGATGCATCGTGGCTATCGACGAAGTTCCTTATTTCTTATTCCTCAGAGGAAGAAAGGGGAAAGAAGTAAAAATAATGAGCAAGTCTGATTAGTCAGAAGCATATTAGGGGTCAATTTTATAGTCACCCTTATCAACTGTATATAACATTGCAGTTTATCATGTATTTTTTCTGGTATTTTATATGTTTTATCATATTGTATATTTTTTATTGTCTTATAATTCATTTCCAGTCTTATTAATCTACAAAATATCAGGCCATCTGTATTCTTTTTCATGAAAGTATTCTCTTAAATTACACTCATATACTGGTCGCTATTTGATATTCTGGAATTTAAATTCACAACAGGAGTAAATCAAGGATATACTGCTTCACCGCGCCTGCCAGTGTAGCGTCTGCCCATTACTGCGAGGCCACAGCAACCAATTTTGCGTGGATGCTGATGGAAAAGGTTTTATGTGCGATTCCAGTGATGTCCAATAGGTCCTTTCAGTGGTTCCCCCTTGCTTCCATGGGTGACTCATTCGCTCCATTGGTGGGCTGTCGACTCTCCCAGTATCCCTCCCTCATCGGCCGTTGCAATTGTTCAGCTTCGATAGACCGCAGCGCTGGTTGACTGGGTGTATTCACATAAAACATAAACAAAATTTATTTTTAGCTCTTACAATACAAAGTTAAGTCTTTTATATCAATCTGTAATCTCCTATAAAAAATCTGGTTTCAGCAGAGCTTATTCGTAGCTGTCTACACCGCAAAACGGTAAGAGGTTTTTCCAGTTTATCAAGTCTGAGACCAAATACCCTAATATCGTTGATCCAAACCTTGTTTCACTTTGATAACGAAGAACTCCTCAGCTACATATACGGCCCTTCAAAAAAGTTAATTGGGTTTAAAATCCAAAAGACAACTATATCAAATTGCTGAAGTGCATTCGCGTACAAATGTTCCATTCAAGTGATTCTAGAATTAAGAGCAGACACATTTACAGAGTAAGAAGCCTGTGAGCATGTTTAACAAATTTTCCTCCATGACAATGTAATTTTTCAGTCTTGTGGGAGCACTTACAAAAAGTCTCCGACACCTTCCTAGTGTATGCATGCGCCTCGGAAACGAAAGTACATTTTTATTTTCCCGTATTTTATTATTTATATATGTGTATTCGTTTTTTGTGTATGAAGGTATCTACTAGAAAATCTCTGAATAAGGTAATACTAAGATCTACATAACTTATGCAAACCTTATCAAATACAGTGCGCTGCAGTATTTGCTTTTAATTGCATGATTATGATTAGAACAAAGAAGACCCTAGTTCAATTACCCCTTGGTAAAAGAATATCAGAATCGAAGTAGGGAACAAAAATAATCCACCTTTTTTACAAAACCAATAATTAATACTTATAATACACACACTAATGAAAAAAAGGAGTTGCGCCGTCCATGCGCGTTGCTAAGGACGCCAAAATCCCGCTCTCTGATTGGCTGTTTCCAAGGGAAGTGACGTCATGAATCGAGCTCTCCCATCATGGCTGCGCCCTGTGTTGTGTTCTGAAGAGGTTTCGTGTCGCCTGGCCTGGACTTGTGCCCACGCTACAATATGAGGAAGTAATGGCCCTATTTTAACGCCTAGAAAAAAAATTAGTGTGTTGTCTGTGTGATGCGAGGTGTGAGAACTAATGTGTGAAAGTGTAAGAGGTTTAATTTAAAAGCTAGATATAGATTCGTGCTTAGCGATTTCATATCTTTTCGTGAGTATTTTTGCCTTCCTCGTGACATTTTTGTGGTTTCAAAGGCTTTGAATTATTTCATTTTAGTGAAGGTCGTCTGAGGTTGAAAGCTAAGTAGATTCGGGATTCTTCTGAGACCTTAGTAATTCATAAAGATCAGCTTCATTAATGGAAGTTGAAAATGTCTTCACTCCGTTAACATTGAGTTTATTTCATGATTTTTAGTATTTTATAATTTGTCTTCAAAGCTGTTAATTAATGCCACTTCATAGTGGTTTGACTTGCTTAAGCCCGAAGAAATAGGCATTACTCTTGGAGTATCTTAGCATTAGGAATTAATAGTATATATTTTGAGATGATTGTAAAGAAAACGGGAATTAGAGGGATGACTTCTCTGTTTCTCAATTGATTTTATTTTTTATTTGTACAGAAATTTCTAATGTACGGTTATGAACTACATCATTTATATATTAATTTTGTAGTTAGAATCCTCGAAAGGCACTTGATTGAAGATAAGGCCATTGAAAATTTAAAATGTTGTCGATATTTAGGTACACTTGTAACCTCAACTTTTGCTTTTTATGGTTTAATTGTTACAGTATAGACACAGTAGGTTAGGACATATTAAATGTGATATTTTTGTAAAGGACAAAAAGAATGCAGTCATAGATACAAAAAGTAATCTGCAGATAGGAATGGTAACGCCACAAATAGAGGTAAAAGTTTGAGGAAAGCGCCACTCTTAGCTTAGTCCACTTGTTACTCATGAGTTACAGCTCTATCACACCTTACAAAATAAGTCAAAGACAGTGTTTCCCAGGGGTTGTTGGAGGCAGAGCATTAACAGTACAGACATGCACTGCTGTGGCAAGAGTAACAGAAATTCTGCCGAACCTTTCTAGTTTACATATTTTGAAGATCAGGAGGCTGTTGACTTCTTATGAATTTTTGTCATTTACTTTTAATTCTAATTAAATATATTGAACTTTCTTTTTAAATTTTATTCTCACTTATAATGCCAATTAAATACAGTGAACTATATTCTTAAACCAAATGCTTTTATTTCAAATTTTGGTGCTATTAACCAGAGGCATAGCAAAATTCTATCCTCCACATATGCATACACACATGATAATACACCTAGTGCTGCCTAGCAGTTCACTCAAGTATATATGGTATATTTCATGTGCCTAGACTTCTAAATGAGATAACTTTATTTCTTGACATAATAGCATCATATAAGCTTTTGTAAAAACAGTGTGAATGTAAATATGAAAAAAAGAAAAAGCTAAAATAACACTTGTTTCCCTGATCAGTATGTTTACGAGAATAATACCTTTGCCAGCCTTCCCCACTCCCTCATGATTAACAACATTAGTGCTAACTTGGCAAAAATCATGATATAGTAAAGAAGAAAGGCAACAGGTAATTACGTATTACATAATATGTGGGCAGTGGAGGTGACCACACTTACTTCCTTGCATGAAAAAGTTGCTACACAAGTGCACACACCTTCATAGGCATTTACACAACCATGTGAAAACCCACACCTGCACAGAAACATTTATGCACACTGTCACACACCAGGTTGGAAAGTTTGTAAACCGCATGCCTGATGACAAATATCTTTTCATGAAAATTTACATCTGGAAGATATCAGGTACATATATCAATTTCATTGATATCGGACATAGACTTTCCAGAACAGATGTTTCTAATCATTACTGCATTTAAAACATGTCATATTTGTTGTGATATATCTCATTGTCTTTACTTAAATGAAAAGCGATAGTATGGCATGGCCTGTCAGTAAATCGAGCTCTACAGGAATTCATTACATCAGCTAAATTACAATAGGTAACATACATTATTTTTCCTCTAGTGCTACTACAAAATTATTTAATTTATTGAAAACCAATAGAATTATCTGATGAATATTTGAGGAGGCCCATTCAATAAAGACATTGATTACTCACAGCTACAAGTTAAAGCAGGTCAGTCAATCCCATATGTCGGATTCTTTATGTTATTAGCTCTGTCAATAACTAGTCAGAGGCAGAGAATATTCAGCATTAGATCAGTTGCTTCAAAAGCTATAGAGATGCTATTACCTCAAGCTTTCCATTTAGTGACTCTAGTAAATAGTTTAAGCTAATGTGTCAGTAACTCGGTGGTTATGGGCATTGTAGTTACATACCTAGAATTTTGCTTTCTCTGTTACACTGTATACAGTTATGCCTTAGAAACAAAATTAGTCTTCTAGGCAATTCATTGAACTATCACACTTGGGACAATTAAGATACTACACTATGTAAGAATACCCTCATTATACTTGAAACTATTTCAGTTTTCTTAACAGTTGAGGAGTAACAGCTCATAATCATCCTGCCGTACTCAAACTAAACCCTGGTCCCTGAGGTACCTATAGCTGCTCGGTCTTTGTTATTAGTAACATCATAGGTACATCTCCACAAGGATAGGCAATTCTAGTCTACCTTTAAACCTTTTTAAATTACTTTATAACTGCATAATAATGTATGGTCAGTCTTCTGTACCTGTTGCAGAATCAATGATATTTTCTGATTTTTTTGTATGACATTTATTTTTTGTGAACAGAGAAGTATCATTAGAGCCTGATATGTAGCAAAGAAAAGTTTGAGTAGAATCCTATCACACCAAGCCATTAAACTTAGTAATCCAACAGCTGTTGAAGTTAAGATACCTACACTCACCACCAGATGAAAAGAGAGCAAATGAAGAAATGAAGGAAGGAAGGGTAAAAAGAAAAGGGTAAAAATATGTTCAAATGAGTGAGTGAGTGAGTGAGTGAGTGAATGAGTGAGAGAATTCACAGCTGCACATGTTCTATAAAATAAACTTCATTGAAGTTAATCAACATTAATGGGATTTTTGCATTTGTAAATACTATACTATATTATATTTATGCATAGAACATATAATCTCTTTGCTATTGAAGATGGATGGAGAGGAAGGTATATAATAGGGTAACAGAAAGCAACATAGTACAAGAAAAGCAATATGGGCTGATGACCCCTGTCCTGATGAAGGAAGAGGACATTTTTGGTCACCTTAATATTGTTGAGTGACACATTTGCTGAGACTGGCACTAATGTCACCAAAATGCTGAAATAAGCAGTTGCAGATACTCACCTTAGAATTGGAGGGAAGTGTTGTACACCACATTTTAGCGATATGTGTTCATCTGGTGAAAGATGAAATTGCAGTTTAGAGAGTGAAGAGTTCCGTTTACTTCAGTGAGATTTGTGAAGTCTAACTGGCTGTAGTGAAGAGGAAAACAAAGTATACATCTTCATTGACTGAGGAGTCTGTCTAGGGTGGAGAGCTTATGGAAGAATTGAAATCACTCTTTCCATTAATGTATTAGATATCATAGATATGGAAAGTTTCATAATGACTTTCTCCTAAACCATCCACGGCAGTCCATTTGGAGGGCGATAATCCCCATTTCCTGGCAGAATCAAAATCGGCATGTGTGCCAGTCCAGGAACCTACCCGCGTGCCACCCGCCCCGGGCGACAAAATCACAAAGTGTTGCACCGGTGGAACAGCCGGCAATGGCCTGTATACTGTGCATCACATATGTGTGACACCCGGCACAAGTGGGTTAACCTGCAACAACTGAGCAAATTTTTAATTTACTTTGAAATTGAGTCACCTAAATTGAGTTCCAGCTTTTAACCTCAGTGTGGTGATGTCCCTGGAATTTCCCATTTTCTAAATTTGGTAGTAACGGATCATCCATAGGCTTAAAGGGGTCACTGGTCTAGGAAGACATCTAAATTCTGTAATTTTCTATTGAGAGTTCAGACCAGCAACTCTCTCCAGGAGTTTGGTATGAATGGGATGCAAGGAGTGTGAACTACTAAACCTGGTACTGTTGAGTATCTTCCATTGTCCTCCAGCCAGAGAGGTCTATCCCACCACCTCCTCTTATTCCAAGCCATCAGAAACTTGAAGCTACTCATAACATTATCTTGAATTAGGTCTGATACATATTTTTTTCTCTGTTTATCATAGTCATTTTATTTTATTTTTATTTATTTATTTATTTATTTATTTACATTTTGTTCATTCTCATTCATATGTAAAGGGTAATCTTTGAAGTTCCACTATTTGGTAACTAATAGACATGCAGCACGAGATGAGCAGTTTCTGGTGTATGAAATCTGAGCTCTTCAAATAATAACCTTATGTAGATAGGCTGATTGAACCACCAAGTTGGCCAAAGGATGAGCTTACCACTGTCGGGGAACAGTACTAGTTCAGTTATTGTAGTTTGTTGTGTATCCCTATTCTCTGTGGATTTGTTTACAAAGTCTGGTAAAATAGGAGTTTACTGCCTAATTTTGGGGACTCTATCTGTGCTTGAGGATGCACAGTGTGTGACCTTTCTACACTGCCTAATGCACTTTGAAGAACATAGTTGAAGCCACAGGCTGTCAGCACCTGACAAGGTCTCTAGCTCCAAACTTGACAATCACCTTTGTGATGAGTTTCTCAACTGTAAAAATATCTGTAAGAAGATCACAAGTGATTATTAGCCTTTTGTATAATCTTTAAAAATAGATATTGATAGGAGATGCTTGCTAGTGCGGCCATTTCATTGCCATTCTTCTCAGATTTTTTCTTACTTCATTATCATTCAGTGTGAATATTTGAAAAGCTGTTGCACATGTCACTCTTGGTCTCTCAGTCCATGACTATTTGTGCATATCAGTTTGCTATAGCATTATTATTTATTTCAAGGGCAGTATATTTTTTTTATATTGTGATAAAAGGAGTGATAGGATTTGTGTTCTAAATTCTTTCATTTTTTAATATTTGGTTACTCTAGCATGTGTATTGAGATTTTATCTCTGTGTGTAATGGTCATTGTTAAATATGAAAGTAAATATCAATGAAGAGGAATGGAAGACAAGCAGAAAATTATGGATTCTTTTGTGTTTTTGACCTTTCATTGAGAAGTGAATAAAATGGCTAACATTGTTTGAAACTTGCTCTTGTTTTTTGCTCTATATCTCTTGATTTCATTACCTATTTCCTTGCCTTTTCATTTCATTCTCATATAAATTTATCTTTCAATCTTTTAAGTCAGGATTAGTTTAACCAAGGAAAATGCAGTATTTTCTGCAGCTTCTTCATGGGAAAATTTGTTATATACATCCTAATAGGTGTGTTGATTTCTTTTCTCTCTCAGCCCTCATCATTGTATCTCATTTGGTCACTTTTACAGTTATTCTTCAGACTGGTTAAATAAACAAGTTTGCAATGGTATTTGCCTTATGATTAATGTGATGGATTCAGGTGCCTTGTGGCTTACATGTAGACTAATACCTGGGCATTAGGTTTAATTGAGTGGTGACTCGCCAGGGTGAGGGGATTGTAAGCCTGGCCCATGTGAACACTCATGCATGGTATCAAGACTCCTTTCCCCCTCTGTGCAAGCTATTAGCTCTTATTCTGCATATGCATTTATTGCTGTTTTGCCATTTTTCTGAAGTAAATTTGTTATTTTGTATCTAGATGGTAATAGACTGCTTTCATTGAGCAGACTCAATATTATCACTCCAGGTAGACTACAGCTCTATGCAATAACAGTAACAGTTCAGGGAAAATGTGTTGCATATTTTTTAGTTTTTCTTAGTATTCAATTTTCCATAATATCCTGTCAAGGATGCCAGGAATAGGTTTCTGCAAATGGAAATAGTGTCCTCCTTGGAGCCAGCGCTCTTCCAGTCATGGCTCACAGATGGTACTTTCCACTATTATATATCAATGGAAAGAATGCAGTGACCCTTCCTTAAGGCTCATGGAGTCTAATCTCCCTCCAAGGAATTTGTGCACTCACAGCAAGACATCCTCATCCTCTGCCTCTCAGCAACAATAGCTCATGACAACACACCTCTCAACACCCTGGCGGTCAGACAATTTTTGTGTGATGACCTTTGCAGTCACTCACCCTACAGCGTTATTTTTTCATGACATCCCATCCCCATATTGGATAATTGGGATCCAACAGGTTAATTGATAAATATGGATATACATGGAGATCACAAGGAGACAAAGAAAGATTATAGGGCATTTCAATGTATCTAGAAACCTTCTAGAATAGAAACTAGCCCAAGTTGCTGAATTTTGTATTCTGTTCTTTTATTTTTATACATTCTAGGATTAGAATGTATGATGTCCAGATGTTTTGGATATATTGAAAATATGTATGTCAGAAGGGGTATGGCCACACACTAAGATTAAAAGTCCACTGTCTGTACTTTCTTACTTTTACAATTGATAGGGCCACTAATGATATGCAGCATTCATATCCTATATCATTTACTTGGAGTTGACAGTTTCATGATTTCACTTTTTAAAATTATATTTAATTAGTTTTTTTTTAGAAGTGGATACAGCATTATGACATTAGTATAGGTTTTACAGAATTGAATTTTATGTTTTAAGAAAGAGAGGGGAGTGCTATTTTATTTTAAAGAAATGATGAAAATATGCAATATGTCAAATAATGTACATAATTTTATACTTAATATTGATGAGCAGTAGGTTGTGCCCTACTTTATATCCTCCCAAATCTCCAGTCTTTAGCTAACTGTAACAACTTGCAGGCCCCAGAGACAAGGAAAGTTGCATCCTCCTCAAGATGACCTCTTGAGTTCCTGCTGCAGGTATGTTGTATGGTAGAGTGGAAGAGAAATGTGTATGTTGCAAGGCTGTGTGTCCATGTTTCTTTTCTTTTTCTGTCTTCAATTTTCCTTTGATTCCTCCTTTCTTCTCGGATTCTTTTCTTATTTCTTTCTTCTTTTTTCTCTTTACTTCTTTTTTCTCTTTACATTGGCTTGTAGCATGTATGTGTGTATGTATGAGTGTTTGTCAGTTCATTGGTCATTGCACATTGCCTTGTGTAAGTTTGTGGACAAGTTATATGTTGGACTGAGATTATTCTTTACAGTCTGGAAGGTAGACTCTTATTTTTTATATTATTTATATATTTTTTTTCCATGGAGTACTTCTGTGTTTTATTTATATTTAGCCATTTAGGTAGTGTAATTTTGACAGTGATATAGATGACCTACATGCCTTGAAGAAGCTTTTTAACTGTAATTGATATTACAGTTAACTGGAATTATTACAATGATGCTTATTATCATGTTATGAATATGATTTTAAAATCCTTATTACTATTATTTTTTACTTTAATTTATTTCAATGTTATTGTCAATGTTATGCACATCCCCCCATACAAATAGTTCTTTTTCTTATTTTTATTAATGGTTGTTGATGTGTGTGAAGTGGCAATATTGTTATTATTGTTTTTTTCCTTGGTCAATTTTTTCATAGTAATGTAGTGAGTTTGTATCATTAATTTATTCATATTGTTAAAGCATAACTTTCATAACAGTTAGTTTTGTTGATTTTGTTTCTATTGTAGTTTGTGAATCTGTTGCTAACATCATTAGTGATCACAATTACTAGTATGATCATTTCTACTGGTACTGTCATTTGTTTCTACTTTTGATATGCTTTAATTGTATTTGTGTTATTGTTGTGCAACTACATTATTTGTTTTTATTTGATAAAAGTTTGCTAGTGCTTGTGTAATGCTGTTGTTAGTGGTATTATTATTAATGTTATTAGAAAAGGTATAATTAGTGTTACCATTAATAGAAAAGGTATATATGATGATGGATATCACAAATCATGAGAGGTGATTGACATAATTTCAATTGAATCTTGATCAAAATTGCATACAAATTTATTAGTTCAGAGCTAAGGAGTTCCATGCATTTAGCTATTAGTTTTGCATTAAATACCCTATCTATGTACATGGATGTATTAGTTGTTTTCATAGTTTTGCCAAACAACCAGCTGCCTGCCGTAAAGATACTTGCAGTAATGTTAGGAACTTGGTAAAGGGGAAAGCTAAGCTCTTGCCTTTGTTATAATTCTCTTTCCTTCATTCTGAGGTTGAGAAGGAAGGTCCAGAGGTAACGCTAGTAGATATCATTGTTTGGCTTTCTGTATACAGGTCCTTGTTTCCCAAATAGATCATGCTGGTACTCTTCTCCCACCATGATAAATTAATTGTTCTTGTAAATAGCATTTATGGATATTGACATTGCCTACGTATAGCCTAGTATAATGCTTACTGTTGTTGTCTCTTTAGTGATCCTCCCTCTTGTTGTCAGGGAGAGTTAAGTCATAACCATGCTAAGTTTAGGCCCCTGAGGCTAGACTGCTAATCTGTAAGGACTTTTTTCCTACAACCTCAAAGGACATAAAGTTCATATACAATATTTAGAAGTTGCCGATGTATGTAATTCGGTTGAAGATTTGATGAAAATGCTTCAGTCACATTTTTTGGGAAGTTGTGCATTATTTATGCTCTTCTGTAGTTGTTCATTTACATTTAAGCATTTCTGTAGTTGTTACTAAGAAAAATGTTTATGATAGCTGCTATCTCATGATATATTATTACTCATAATTATTTTTTGTTTCATTTTTGTTATTATTATTATTATTATTATTATTATTATTATTATTATTATATTATTATTTTATTATTATTATTATTATTATTATTATTATTATTATTATTATTATTATTATTATTATTATTATTATTATTATTATTATTATTATTATTTATTGTTACAATGATTATAATGATAATAATTATTAATAATAATAATGATTATTATTATTATTATTATTATTATTATTATTATTATATTATTATTATTAATTATTATTATTATTATTATTATTATTATTATTATTATTGTTATTATTATAATAATTAATTATTATTAATGATAATTATAATATATATTATTATTATTAGTATAGTAGTAGTAGTAGTATGATTATTATTGTTAATTGTAATAATGGTAATTATTATCATTATTATTATCATTATTATTGTTGACAATAATAATAATAATTCTTCTTAGTATTACTATTACTATGTTCTTTACTATTCCTGCTTCTGCTTCTGCTGCTGCTGCGCTTCCTCCTCCTCCTCTCCTCCTCCTCCTCCTCCTCCTCCTCCTCCTCCTCCTCCTCATCCTCCTCCTCCTCCCCTCTCTTCTCCTTCTCTTCTTCCTCTCTTCCTTTTCCTCTTCCTCTCTCCTCCTCCTTCCTCTCTCCTCCTCTCCTCCTCCTCCTCCTCCTCCTCCTCCTCCTCCTCCTCCTCCTCCTCCTCCTCTCCTCCTCCTCTCCTCCTCCTCTCCTCTCTCCTCCTCCTCCTCCTCCTCCTCCTCCTCCTCCTCCTCCTCCTCCTCCTCCTCTCCTCCTCCTCCTCCTCCTCCTCCTCCTCCCCTCTCCTTCTCCTCCTCCTGCTCTTACTAATACTACTCTTGCTATTACTATGAATGGAATAATAATTATATTGCTATTACTATTATTTTAGTAGTACTAGTAGTTATTATTATTGTTATATAGGGACGGTCAACAAAACAAAAACAAAAGGCTTTTTCTCTCAATTTAGTAACAACAACAAAAAGGTCAGCTCGATGTCAAACTACAAATAATTTAGTTGCTAAAAAATGTCATGATGAAAAACTTGAGTATTCTAAAGGTACAGAAAGCTTACCAGATCCTCTCTCTCTCTCTGATGGCTGGTCTGAAAGCCCCAATGGTTGGCTCGATGTTAGTTTTGGTGATATTTATATCTACCTATTTACACACGCCAGGTAGTTACACAGAAGAGGAGTTGAAAGCCTACAAGTCACTCAAAGCTTTCAAGTATTTTTCTTAAGTTTTAAAACAAAAGAGGATAATGGAATTTAGTATTCAACATAAGAAAAAATCAGAATACAGCTATCTGTTTTTGCTGGGCCATACTAATTGTTTGGTTGACTGACCCTTATACAAACACCTGGTGTTTACACACAAAAAGAATTAAAGGGCTACAGATCTCTGGAAGGGTACAAGTAAGTACTCAGTACTGCATATAATAAGACTGGTTCCTAGTCGTAGGATTAAATTCTCCTGAACTTGGGAAATTCTTTCTTGCTCGCCCTTTGCCTTTTAGGCCTGGTTTTTCGAAAAGTTTCTCAAAACGAGTTTTTATCAATATTTTTCAGTAGTTATTGCCAGACTTTTCTAAAAGGTTAAGTTTACATTCCCACGCAATACTCATCATGATACCTTGAAAAGATTTAAGCAAATTTCCAGAAGTTGTTGAGAGGACAGTGTAGTAGTCATTAGATTTACTATCTTCATGATACCTTGAAAAGATTTAAGCAAATTTCCAGTTGTTGAGAGGATACTATCTTCATTTTGTTCCCATTTGATGTCTGACGACCTTTGTTCAGGGAAAGTTGTAAAATCAAATTAACTGAAACTTAAAGTGAAAGAAGAAAATAGTAACCAGTCACCCACAACATCTACCACCGCCTAGGCCTATGCCTAACCACGGGGAAATACATGCCCTAGAAAGAGTTGTGACATAACCATTTAAATTTTAGAATATCTTTATAGAAAAGCTATCTTACATACCATTAGCACAAACTCTTACATCGCTCCCAGGTGCAGGATCAAAATTCTTGCGATTGATAGCCAAAGCCTCCTTCCCGGTTTTTTTTTTTTTCTGAAAATAATTAAAACTCGAAGTTGAACCTTTTTGATGTCCATTTGCACATCCAATAATAATGCACCTGTTTACCATGTCGAAGTTTCTTAGTAAAGGGTGAAAAAGGATGAGAATCTTATATAAATCAAGAAAAAAAAGGGACGATGTTCGTGTCAGACCAGTACATGATAACGAAGTTCGTGGGATTTTGTTGTTGTTTTTGCCCACTGCTTCAGATTGATCATATGACAACTCTGGTGACGTCATGATGACCGTCCCTATTGTTTTTTATTATTGATATTATCATCTTTATTATTATTATTGTTATTGTTATTATTATTATTATTGTTATTATTATTATTGTTATTGTTATTGTTATTATTATTATTTATTTTATTATTATTATTATTATTATTATTATTATTATTATTATTATTATTATATTATTATTATATTATTATTATTATTATATTATTATTATTATTATTATTATTATTATTATTATTATTATTATTGCTATAGGATTAGTAAAAGTGATGGTAGATTCTACACATATATTATTACTCTATTGTTATATTATTGTTATGACTGTAGTAGTAGTATTAGCATTGTAATATTATTATTATTATTATTATTATTACTATTACTATTACCATTATTAATTATTCATTTATTATCATAGTTTTTGTTACTATCATGGTCATTATTGTTGTTTCTGCTTCTGTTGTTCTTAAAGTAATAGAAAATGGAGAGTTTTTTTTTTTTCTTTCTTCTTTTTTTTCTTTCTTTCTTTGTTGATGATGGCTAGTATTGAGAAATACTACTTATGGCAGTTATTTAATTTTTCATCAAAAAGTTCATACCTATTTTCCATGGAGAAACTACAAATAAAGTATGTTAGTTACCATTAAAATAACCCACTCTACCACGTGGTGATATACTACTTATGCCAGTTATTTAATTTTTCATTAAAAAGTTCATACCTCTTTTCCATGGAGAAACTACAAATAAAGTATGAAAATTAATCTCAGCACATCAGTGCATCACGGGCTAATAACTGGAAATGTACTCAAGTTTCACTCTGTAATTTTATATAGCTTTATTAACTGCAATGAAAATAGCACACTTTAAGGAGTGATCAAAGACCCTTGGCCTTAACCCACATACAACGGGTGTCCCACATATGAGACACCTGGAAAAGTAAACATTGCTGGGCGTCCTGCCGGTGTGATGCAAATTGGAGCTCATGCTCTGATTTTGTCGCCCGTGGCGGCCGGTGTGCAGGAATGTTGCCGGACTCGTCCGAGCGGCCATAAAATATTATTTTCGGCTTATCAATGTACCGTCGCTAGTGGGTTAAGGTTCATGATCCATGCCTGAGACTATTAATATCTTGTAGGGTCTTGTGACTCATAGCTTTCCCACGTCCATCCAGTTGCCTCTTGAAATCAAGTTGGAGTACTGTTAAACTCTTTTGTTTGATCAAAGATAGAATATGGATTTGAATTGAGATTTTAGGTTAAAGGAATGGAAGGGGAAATGGTCATAATTTCTTGTAACAGTTCAGATGTGTAAAGATTAGTGTACCAATTTTTAATGCTAATCCTTGTGTTAATAAAAACAATTATTGTTATGAAAAGAAATTCATTTAAGAAGAAACAACAAAAGGGCCACATGATTTTACTTCTGTTGGTTAGGGCTTCATTACGTATCTGCGATATCGTGTTTGATTAGACAAATATGGGGTGTTTGAAGAATTTTAATCTGAAACAATTATTACCATTTATGACGCCCTTTAAATGCAGTAGAAAGTAACATATAAAGTTCTTGTTGCATGAATCCAAGAAATAAAGATAGTGTATCAAAATTTTTGGGTAATGTGTCACATGCAAACATACCAATGCAGCAGCATGTAATAATGAATAATCATTATAATGAACAGTGTTCAATGCAACACATGTTGAGAAAGGTATCACTTAGAATGAGTATCATGACAGTGTAAGAGAGATAATTGACCAGTTTTGGTTATATCTTGTTAGAAATACATGTATTTTTTATGAGGATATAAGTGAACCTGGTGAAATAAATCTCTTACACTTTAAAGATATTCATTCTTATACATGCCTTTTTCTAAATCATTATAATTTTGATGGGAAAATGAATGCAATAGTAATCTAAACTGATAATCATATAAAACACAAATGTTACTACATATGTCTTTTAGATATTTTACATAATTACTCATCACAATTTCCCATGGTTCTCCACATTTCTATACCTGTACTGGATCTAGCAAGAAACATGATTGTTCTTGTGCATTTATTGAGGGTGTGGCTAATTTTGCCTGACTATGTATCATTGACAGTAGTGTCTCCTCTGAACGTTTGTTCTTTAAGGTTCACAAATAGTAAATATAAGGAATCAATGATTGAGTAGTTAGTCAGAAATGGAAAAAGTATAGTAGTTAGGAAAATCTAAGTTTTAAATCTCCTGTGTTTGATTTTCCTTTCCAGGGGCCGCATAGAACTGGGAGATGTGACGCCCCACAACATAAAGCAGCTGAAACTGCTGAACCAGGTGGTGTTCCCAGTGAGTTACAATGACAAGTTTTACAAGGATGTCCTAGAAGCTGGGGAACTGGCAAAGTTAGGTAAGACCACCAAGCTCCTATGTATGCATATATATGTATAGGTGAGTGGGTAGGTGGAGGTCCCTGTATCCGTGTCTGCCTGACTGTGTATGTCTCTGCCCTGGGTAATGTGATTTATTCATATTTGGTATTTTCGTACACCATTGCATCACATTTTGCTCTTTATTCATATTTATTAGTTAAATCTCTGTTTTATTAACCTAGTGGTGCCAGGGACTGAAATAGTAATTGTGGATCATTTTGGCACTGTGCTGAGTACAACTGTAGTCATTAAGGCGAAATACCCTCATAATTGACTGTTTTTCAAAGTTATTTTACAAATTTTCAATTGTTATTGCCTTGTAACATTGTTATAGTATGTTACATGATTTTAAGATCTGGTCAAGTGACTCAAACACTCGATGTGTAGAGTAGCCTGATTGGTTATAACAATATATAAAAGAGCCAGGATGATAGTCTACAAAAAGATATTTTTCTGTATCCTGGATGTGGTAGTAAGGAATTCCTGAGCAGTTCACAGGGTTTTTGGATGCAAAGTGATCCAGGCAGAGTTCAAGTTAGAACTTGTCACAGGGCTCCTACAGCAGGGAGAGAGGCACAATGGGTTAGGAACCTCCAGCCCTTAGCCCACTTCCTTTTCCTTTCCCTGCTGCTGTTGCTCCTCCAGCGGTTCATATGCAAGAGGATACACCATTTTGATAATGGAGGTGTGCACACTGCTGGAGGCAGCACTTGCAGACAGAAGGAGACAGAGATGTCTTGTATTTTTAATATCTCCCAGTGCCCAGCTCCATGATTCAAGTAGTTCCATAGGTTTCAGGAAGCTCACTGAATTTTGTAAATAGATATATTTTTTGTTCTCAACCAAATTATAGAGAAATAAATAATCATTCACTGTTTTTGTCTTTCCCTGAAACCATGTCACTTATTGTATACATTAAACTGGTACACAAATCTAGTAATATTAGAGTATATACTGTAAGTCAATAATGTCCTTCATAGGATATAAGATATGCCTAAGATAAGCACGTGTGCGCCGCTTATAGTAACCTTAGGATAAAAAATATGATTCTTTAAATTTATGCAAACATTCTAGCATACTACAATGATATGGTGGTTGGTGGTGTGTGCTGCCGCGTGGACATACTGGACGGTCAGCGACGACTCTACATCATGACCCTCGGCTGCCTTGCCCCCTACCGCCGCCTGGGCATTGGTACAAAGATGCTGGAACATGTTTTAAATTATGTTGAAAAAGAAGGCAATTTTCACTCCATATTCCTGTAAGTTTTTAATATTTACCTTATTAGATGTATATTGCTCCTGTTATTTATATATAGAGAGATAGAGATTGAGTGAGTAGTGGGAGGCAGTATCGTGATATATATTGAGTGATACTTTGGTATCGGCATCACCTGAGCTTCTCAGTAACACTATCGTTTTATTGATATTGCTAGTGTTTTTCTCAAAATGCATACAAATGCTGTAGAATATTCAGTGGATGTTGATGGCACTATTTACAAGTTCTTTTCTTAGTGACATGAGGACTCGCCTTGTGGCAAGTCTGTTTTGGCATGCTTAGGAACAATTTTATATATGTGAGGTAGACCTATCTGTCACCAACAAGATGCAGGATTAAGGTGCTGGATAGGAAGTCCAGATATTGTTTAAAAGTACTAGTCATTAGTTGGCAAATTATGAAATGTGTTTCTTTCATTCTGATCCCAAATAGGTTACCTAAGATCTCATTTGAATATTTAGGAAATATATCTATCTGGCACAGAATATCTATCACAGATCTTTTTCTCTTTCTCATTCTATGTCTTACACACACACACACACACACACACACACACACACACACACACACACACACACACACACACACACACACACCACACACTCACACTCACTCACTCACTCACTCACTCACTCACTCACTCACTCACTCACTCACTCACTCACTCACTCACTCACTCACTCACTCACTCACTCACTCTCTCTCTCTCTCTCTCTCTCTCTCTCTCTCTCTCTCTCTCTCTCTCTCTCTCTCTTCTCTCTCTCTCTCTCTCTCTCTCTCTCTTCTCTCTCCTCCTCCCCTTCTCCCCTCTCCCTCCCCTCTCCCTCTCCCTCCCTCTCCCTCTCCCTCTCTCCCTCTCCCTCTATCCCTCCCTCTCTATTTTCTAATGCAGTCATTGTTTGAAGTGCATCAGACATCCAAATAAAATATTTATATATCAGTTGTGATACATGTATTGTTAGTGAGTGAATGATTAGAGAGATAGATAAATTAGATTAGATTTATAGATTCTTAATTTTTTTGTATACATAAATGAAATACATAGTTCAGAGAATTTAATTTATTGTTTTTTACAGGCATGTTCAAGTGAATAATGATGGAGCGTTAGATTTCTACAAGAAGTTTGGCTTTGGCGTGGTGGAAACAAAGCAGCATTATTACAAGAGAATTGAGCCTGCAGATGCCCATGTTCTTCAGAAAACCCTTGTCAAATCCTGAATATCAGTTAAGTATAAACATCACTAGAAACTTGATAAGGACTGGTAAATAGAAAAACAAAAGTTTACTGTGAGTGTGAACTCTGTATAGTATTTAAAAAGAAATTATCCAGTGTTTTCAACTGTATTTGCCTCATGCTGAGGTAGACATTTGTATAAAAAACAAACAAGAAAGCCTGATATAATGGCCATTGCAAGCCACAAACTGAATATATAGAAGAATCAGTTGTTTATCAAAGACTCTATATAATGGAAAGACAAGCAACAAAAGCCTTAGTTCACAACTGCAATATGTACTTGGTTATGTGCACTGTTGTTCCCTTGTGATTTGAAAGTGATATGCATTGTGAACAAGTCATTTATATGAAGTCAGTTTTTCAGTAAAAGACGGGCTTTTGAAGGATGTTAAAAAAGTAGTAGCATATTCAGGAATGATATCCCTGTAGAATGAAAGGAAGCTATGATTAGGATTTTTTTATTTTAGATTTGATTTGGATTATGAAATGCCCCATTGATTTGGTATCACCTCGTGGATAGAAAGAAAATGCTTTAGGTATTCGTATATTGTAATACCTCTTAATCATGTAGTCATTGTTGTCCATTTGAAAGGTGATCAGATCTTATCTCATTTGCCCAAAGCCTTGGTTATAGGAGGTTTACTATTCTTTAATCTTTTTACTTAATGAGGCTCAAGTGCTGAATATATGTGGAAACTTGATGCTCATGCAAAACTTTATAATCTTTCTACATTTTAAGTCACATTTATAGCAACACTCTAAAGCTGAATTGTCTTGCATTGCTGACTTGTTGTTTTTATAAGATTGAAATATATGAAATCAGTTAAGAGTATACAACTTTGGTTTTATTGCCCTGTGGGAAGCAGAAGAAAATTGGTTTCACAGTCTTGTATGAATATGAATTTAATCTCAGTCTGAAGAGCAGTACTTTAAACTTTGTAAGTAAAACAATATTTTGCCATTACTTTAACTTCATTTAAATGTTGATCCACCTTTTTTTTCCATTAAACTTTCCAAAGATATAAAAATCAGTCCTGTTTTTCTTTGGAATTTCAATGTTCTCAAACTTTGAATGTTAACTTCTGATATATTTTGAGTGTTATCATGGATATATTAGATACAAATGAGTGCATTACCATATGAAAATTATATGAGACTATTTTGATTTGACAAACTTAATGTCTGATTGTTGATATATAAGTTTTTTTTTACAGAAATGTATAAAAGAAAAAAGTTAAATTGAATCAGTGGCACAGGATCACAAGTATTCAAATTTTGTAGAGTTGAATAGTGAAAGTTCTAAATGTTTTGTTTGTTACCTTGCAAAAGTGCCAGCAAAGATGTGATTATTGAGGTTGTTGTGTTAAACTCTGTTATTCCCATGATGCTAAGTCTAGTCACTGAATCATGTTAATATAAAATTTAACCTAGTTATTATTTTTTCAAGGCACCATGTATATTTCCACCAAATTGCTATTATGGTATTCAGTGGTGGATCTACATAAGGCAGTTACCTTCTGTTGGGCTTGCTCCCAAACTTTTTAGTTCCTGAAACTGTAATTGTATAACACAACTCACCACTATGTCTAGTAGTTGCTCATTAAAATAAGCAATAGATTAACAGAATTACATTTCTGATTTACATCTGCCATTGTCACCTAGTGACAATGGCAGTTTAAAGTTTATAATTCTTTTTCTTCAGTGTCTCCCAGCTGAAACCTCTTGACTCTCCCTCCCCCATATAAAGTTTTGTAGGCCCACCAATAGACCTCTTTTGGAAGATACTAGACTTGGAATGTGAATGTTGGGTAAGACTGAATGATATTTATGACTTGTAATACATGCCTGTAGATAAACAGCATGATCTGATGTTCCAACAGATATTTCAACAGCTAATGTTGATACACTTGTCTTTGGACATCGCCATGCAGTTTTGTCATCATCTTATATACCATTAACCCACTAACGCCAGTATATTTTGAAGTTGAAAATAAAAGTTTCTGGGCGGCTACAAAATAGGGGTGCGTTGCTGGCCTGGACTCTGCCCACGCTCCGGCCACGGCCTGCTGCTGAGTCAGAGCACGAGCCCCAATACAGCATCACACTGGTGGGATGCCCGGCAAGTGTCTCATATGTGTGAGTTCATTCACCATCTATGCATATATCCCTAGAATTAAAAAGCAGCCGTCATTATAGTACACAGTATGATTCATCTATGCATATAGGATATCTTTTTTATTTAGAATAGTCCTAGAAATGGCAGACATCATGAGAGATCTGAGCTACTTGAGTTCTGAGTATATTCTTGTTTTGTTCTTTGTGTATCAACAACATGGTCCTTTTTAAGATTTGAACGTAATTAAACAAAATCAGGACAAATTTTTGAGTTACCAGACTAAGCTAGCCCATAGGAATATATCACTTTCTCTTTTGCTTATCCCAGAGTTTGATTTGTAAGCCTTCTTAACTGTTGCCTTGATTCAGTATCTCCTTACTGGTTTGCATGATTTCAGAACTAGTTGATTAGTAGAAATTTACAGATCTCTTGCTACCCAGCCATTGAACAATTATTTTTTTTACTTGTTTTCTATATGTATGAATACCTATGTATGAAAACCCATCAGTAGACCATACATGGGTATGGTCTGCTGGTGGACGGCACACCATCAGCTTCAGTGTAAACGTCTGTCCATGAACTTTCGCAAATAGTCTCATTTGCATTATGGTGAGAATCATATCCAGGTTGGTTTCTGTGGATCCAATCTATATTTAATTCTCTTTCAGTCTTTTTCCATCTCTCTTAGTTCTTGTAGGATAAAGCTTTTCCTAACTACTTTCTTATTGGGCTTGGCTTCTGAGGTTTGACTGCTGTTTGCTGTGATTGGGATAGTTGTGCTAAAGGAATGGGTGATCTGGCTATTGTAATTTGTAGTTGTTCCTTAATATCAGTTAGAAGAGGCTTGGGTTTCTTAAGACCATTTGTTATTTTGTTTACTTCTCATTGATCAATTTTGAATGTGTCAGGTAGGCTTTCATCATCTGATGGTAAAAAAAAGTTCTCCAGGTCTTTTCAGCAGGGATGGGTCTTCCAAATACAACCAGGGAGTATATTCTACAAATTTATCTGCACATACCTTCCATTATTTTATATAGAAACAAATCTAAAACATTCCTATGGAACCTCTGATTGACAACTAACTAGATGAATATGCAGTTTATTAGAAAAAAACAGGGTATGATCGACTTGGCCTGTGTTCACTAAGGAGGCAAAAAGTAATGGAAATAAAATAAATGCAAATGCACTCACAAAAAATGGGAACCTCAACATTAGATTTGCTGAGATTTGTTCATGAATGCCATTTGGTGATACAGATTCACTGGAACTAGTAGTCATCTTTAATTTTCATTTTGATTTTGTTCTGAAGTAGCAGAAACAGATTATTGTCATTGTGGAAGGAGTATAAGGACACTTGTGTTTT
Organism: Penaeus vannamei; assembly: GCF_003789085.1. NCBI lineage: Eukaryota > Metazoa > Arthropoda > Malacostraca > Decapoda > Penaeidae > Penaeus > Penaeus vannamei. The sequence continues at coordinate 146,286 of NW_020872806.1, read as the reverse complement.
TGTTTGTTTTGTGTAAACAATGTGAAGTATCATCTCTCAACAGTGCTACTTGTTATGGTTAATGGTTAATACATTTAAGTATACTAAGCTTCAATGGTCATATAGCACTATGGTAACATATTGTGGCAAAAAGGGTAAAAATGAGTCAAGAGGTGCCAGATGGCAAAGTTTGTAGAGCACTATAGGATAGTATGGTAGTGAAAAAGGTAGAGGGTAGCAAATGGAGTAATGTGGGGATTATGCAAAAGGGGAAGGAAGTTAAAGGCAAAGTTAGTTCAAATGGAGAGTATCTATGGAACAGAAAAGAAAAGGAACAGTGCTAAAGAACCATTATGAAGCAATCAATGTGTCATACGGGTAGAAACGGGTGTCAAAGAAGTAGGAGGAAAGAAATTTAGAGAAAGACAAGGAAACAGGAAAAGTATCTGGAAGAACATCAGGAGGGGAAGGATCCAGAAAAGGACACTGTTGTGACAAGGAAGCCACATGTGCATTCAGGAGGGAGCAGAAGTGATAAGTGGAAAGAAGGGAGGATGGTGCAGATAGAGAAGGGGAGGATTGGGTGTAATGTGAGAAAGTGGGAGGAAGATAGGGGGAACATAAGGAGAATGAGGATGAACGTCAACAGTTAATTTGAATGTAAAGGGAATGGGAGAAGAGAGAATGGAGGGTGGAGGAGAGAGAGGAACATTCTCTTTGGTCATATCTTGGAAAAATTTGAACGTCTTCATGAGTTTCTATGGCAGAGTAAAGTGCAGAGGTCTGAGAAAGGAAGGTTGCCTTATGAGGAAGAAGAGAACATAGACATCCAAGAAGCAGAGATGGATGTAGCATAGAACGTGGTAGAAAATGGCGTGGAATGTTTTCATTGCTTGGTGTAACAGGCAAAGTGTGGAGTTAATAGTAGTGGTAGGCACCAGGGAAATGGTAGAGATTTGAGCATCTGGGTTTTCAATGGCAAAGGAAATTGAATGGAAGAGAGAAAAGGTAGAGGTAGGATGATAAGGTGTAGGGGGAGGAGATAATGGAGATGCTGAGACATTGTGAATAGAAGGGAGAGGAGCAGAGCTAAGGACATTGTTAGAATAGGTAGCAAGAGAAAAGCTCATCAGCATGCTTCCTGTCAGGCCTACTGTAAAGTGAAACCAAGTTTGAATATCAGAACTGCTACCTCTAACTCAAAATTGTTGGCAGGGCAACTCCTATAAAATGTATTATGGAAGCCAACACAATTGGCACATGTGCATAATTATGCAAAAGAAACAAGTAACAAAGGAAATTTATTTACTATTTGAAGGGTTAAAATGAACATTTGAAAAGTGTGATTGTCGAGTTATAATCAACAATCACAGGTCTTGCACTTCATTATTTGGTGATGTATTTTGTGTGTCTGATTATACATATCTTGGTACTCTATAAGAATTTACCTGATCTGGTTAATCAATCGAAAATTAATCTTTAAACAATTCACTTTAATAATTATATGATAACATAAAAAAAAAATTGTAAAAATATGGAGCAATAACACTCACACCAGATAAACTGATAAAATATACTGTACGGTCTAATAACATTTGTGCAAAATTCAAACACTTTGCATTGAACATACTGTTAAAAGAGATATTATACTGCTTGAATATACATATAATCCCAAGTATGGAATGCTGTCTTTAAACTGTATCACATTTACTGAAGCTAAAAATAATATAGCTCTTACATGAAATTAGCTCTCACAGGCTGGTCTATTGTGAAATGCACAGCAATATTTCTAATCTTGTATTCTACCATTCAAACACATGCTCCAGCAATGATAATACTGTATATATCTACTTCTTTATACATAGCACAACATCCTAGCATTTCAGCTGCTTCTGGGTGTATATGTCATATCAAGTTGCCTACACAAAACCCTGATTTATATATTTTCTCAATGGACTAACTTAAACAGTTTAAGACAGTGCATATTGTCAGTCATAACAAGAAATCAATTTACTACATCAAAATAATCACAGTTTTGTGAAAAACAGGAGAGAATATTATTTATAAATATTAATAAATATGAAAATATATATTTTTAAAAACCTTTGCTTGTCTTACTTAAAATGTATATTTTCAACTTAATAAGCCATAATTTTAAAAAGATTGAGGCCAATACATTTATTTTCTTCACTTTTGGTTTACACACATTCTTATCTTATCATTCTATGTGGTCCTCATATGGTAAATGCCCAAGTGTTAACAATCACAAAGTGCACAGTACAGAACACAATTCACTTTAAATTGAAGAAAATACTCCCGAGGTATCATTAGCCATATAACATTTCCATGTAACCAAAATGATATATGATGCAGATATGCATCAAAACAAAGATATGCATTTTCTGTGTGACTAAACAAGATGTTAATTTAAATAAATATTACAGGACTAATGATTCTCATTACCTAAACCCCCCATTCATTCATGCCTTGCTCAGACTCTGATAATATGTGCTAAGAATCTTCCATGCTGATGGAGCCATGAAACCATCGGGAGGATTTTCTCCAGTACGAGCTAATGTGCGCATCTTTGTGCCAGAGATGAACTCAAATTCCTCTTTGCGAGCTGGGTCAAAGAAGGCCATCCTGCTGGCCATCTTGTCATAAGCTGCTACTCGGAAAGGAATGATCTCCAGCTGTGTTAGTCCAGGGGCCATGGTGAGGACCTTGCGACCATGGGTGGCTTCGTAGATATCTTTTTTAGTTTCAGGGTGAGGCATGCCAGCAGGATCACGACCTACAATATAGAAGTTAGCACCTGTTGACATACGAGCCTTGGCGTGCCACTGCACTTCAGTTGGTCCGGCATACATCATGGGCGAAGGGAAGATGGCCAAGACAGTAGATGCTGGATCCAACACTCCCTCATTTAGTACTGTTGCAGAAGAAAATAGAAAATGTTAATTACAACGCTTGCAATTGCTTATGAAGTTTTATTATTATCTCGTGACATCCTACATGCAAACCTTATTGTGACTAACTGAAATTTCAAGTTATCCTGCAGTAATCCCTCTCTTCAAGAAAAAAATAAAAAATAAAAATAAAATAATAATAATAATAATAATAATAATTACATATACACACAATATGTGACTTAAACTTACCAGCATGATGCTGCTCCATGCGTGTTTTCAGGGGCACATCATCGTCTTTGGTCCAGCCTCCAAGAGGGTGAAGGAGCAGCACAGGGTTGTGGTAACCACGCTCTAAAAGCTGACGGCGTGTATCCTGAAAGTCAAATAAAAAAAATAATAATAATATCAGGAGACTTAGCTATATGTATGATTTGGCAAAGTGTAATATTGTGTATCTAAAAATATTTCACTGGCCTTCAAGATTTCACAGCAAGTCATACATATTGCTCCACATATGTCATGGCATACACAGTTTTCAGAATTCTTGCCACAAGTAAAATACAAAGATGCATTCACAAACCTGCATCAAGAGGGCATGTCCATTGTGTACAGGGTTCCGCAGCTGGAAGGCAAACACAGCATCTGCACCCATCTGCCGGAACTTAGCCCTTAGTTCCATGGGCGTCAGACGGTATTCATCCAAACCATCATTCCACCTAATAAGAAAAAGTGGTTGGATATATAGAATCACTACTATAGTGATAGGAAAACAACAACACACAGATAAGGGTATATGCATTATGAACAACAACAATGAAAACAATCTTTTCCATTTTTATGATTTAATTTTTCTTTTCTTTTCTTTTCCTTTCTTTTCTTTACTTTACCCAATTGGCACCAGGTGCATTTACTATCAGCTGTAAGTTTGTTTTGTAAATTCTGTCTATGAATGGATGGCTGCACAAGCTATTAGTTTTTAAAAAGTCAATTATTAAGCCTATCTGAACTCACCTGATTACCCTCATTCCTTGAATTTTTGGAAGTCTTTTTTTCCTAATACTGATATAATCATTGGTCTTTTTATCTTGTTGACATTATGATTATTAACAATACTAACATTAACTAAAATTTAAATGCATCTCCCAATATTCATGGAAAGGGGTAAAGAGATGAAATCAGATTGGTCTTGTATTTGATTCCTTGGATATATAACATTCCTGGAGCCCTAAATGTGTAAACAAAATAAATAAACTAAAATCACTTTGGACTAAGTCTGTGCATCAACAGGTTAATTTTGATACATTGCAAATTCCTTAAATACTTACTTGATCCTTTCTAAGACCTCAATATCCCCTCCGCAAAGCCAGTCTCCAGACTCAAGGATCATCTTAATATAGGGGTGGTCCTTGCAAGTTGTTCCTGAAGGAAAATACAGCATAATTCACTCTCAGTAAAGAATTACACACATAATAGTAACTTACAAATAAATAAAGAAAAATCCATAACTATTCAACTCTAAAAGTTTCAGATATTCCATAATATCAATTAACTAGAATGCTTTTGGAACTTCCTGCTTGATATAATTTTTTTTCTGTTAAAGCAATATTTTATCTCTATCAAGTTTTGGTTCCCCTCAAAAAAATCACACTATAGAATTACACAAATAAACTGATTGCAATTTACTTTTTCCAAGCTGATACATTCATAATTAGTTTCTTTCAGACAATTTGCACCTTCTTCTACTTACCAAATTGGCGGGCACACCTCTCCTCCTTGCGATGTTCATAGAATTCAGGCTTTCTTATAATAGCAACAGCCCGTCCATCATATCGCAGAGTGAAAGCTGAGCACCCATCTAACTGCTCCTTGTCACTTGTGTGAATAGGCAGCACAATAGGAATGGACTGATTTGTAATTCCATAATCTAGCAAACAACCAAAATGTTGGCACTGGAAAAAAGTGAAAAATATGTCATTCATTTGTAAGAGTACATTTTTTAAGCATCATCAAACAAAGATTAGTATGAATCA
>NW_020872806.1:128865-133865 GCF_003789085.1 Penaeus vannamei | reverse complement strand
CACCGGCTGAGTCCCGCGCTAATATTTGCATACAGTTTAGTTCCTCTAACACATGCTGATGTTTAGTTACGTCATTTGGTGAAAAAGGGCTTGGAATACCGACTAAATAATGATGGTTGACTGGCAAATAAATAAATAAACAATATGCACACACAGAGACACATGCATGCGTACAGACACAGACGCGCGCGCACGCGCACACAGACACAGACACACACGTACACACACACACACGCACACGCACACAGACAGACACACACATACACGTCAGCACGAGCAGATTGCGATAAGTAATACCCCTTTCCCATCCCTGAAACAGCCCAAAACACCTGGTTTAATTTGGGAGTTTCAGATGCGGTGGAGGGGGAGGGGAGGGAGGGAGGGGTGGAGGAGTCTACTGACCGCGTTCACCACTTGATATGCCCGGAGCAGGTCTGGAGGTCACCAGGTAACGGAACCTATTCAGCCCCACACTCCTGCCCCCTGTCTCTGTCTATGTCTGTCTGTCTGTCATACACACACGCACGCAGACACACACACATTCACATATATATATATATATATATATATATATATATATATATATATATATATATATATATATACCTGTGTGTGTGTGTGTGTGTGTGTGTGTGTGTGTGTGTGTGTGTGTGTGTGTGTGTGTGTGTGTGTGTGTGTGTGTGTGAGAGAGAGAGAGAGAGAGAGAGAGAGAGAGAGAGAGAGAGAGAGAGAGAGAGAGAGAGAGAGAGAGAGAGAGAGAGAGAGAGAGAGAGAGAGAGAGAGAGAGAGAGAGAGAGAGACAGACAGACAGACAGAGAGAGAGAAAGAGAGAGACGAAGATAGAGATTGAGAGAGAGAGAAAAAAAAAAACAACACACAGGGATAAACCCCCTGGAGTCTGATCACCCACCGAAGTGCACATGATTGCCAGTGAAGGAATATGATCACACTAAATATCAAGGTCTACAAAAGCACTTTAATCGCACTCGCTAAATATGACCGGAAACCAATTTGTCATCGGAAAAACAAATGAGAAACGCATTAAAAGAAATAAATATGAAACGTTCTACATAAAATAATCCATACTTATTGCTTAATGACCTCAATCGATAGATATTCATATATATACACATACATATATATATATACATATATACATATACATATATACATATTGAGAAAGAAAACGGCTCCATGATGTTTGAGCAATGAGCGTCGGCCTATATCTGAATGCGCTCCTAGTTTCCCAACAGGTGACTGATGACCTCTGACTTCTGATCACTCTGAGAACTGCCTCATTCTGGACACAGCAAGGAGGTGTCCGAAAAAAAAGCGAAACGGAGGAGGGGAAAGGAACAAGGAGAAGAGAAGGGAGGAAGAGCAATTGGGAGGAACAAAAATAACAGGAGGAAGCAAAAAAACACGAAAAGACACAAACATAGGTATGTGCACAAGCATCCTTACCTTCTGTCTGTCTCTGTCTGAATCTCTCTCTCTCTCTCTCTCTCTCTCTCTCTCTCTCTCTCTCTCTCTCTCTCTCTCTCTCTCTCTCTCTCTCTCTCTCTTCTCTCCTTCTCTCTCTCTCTCGAGAGAGTTGAGGTGGACAGGTCGGTCAGTCATCTGGCCTTAACACTTGTGAGCGTTGATGACTGCCTGTGCCTTTGATGACCAGAAGTTTAATGGCCACTGTCCTATTGCGGTGAGGTTAATAATGCCCTTTCCCACCTTCACTTCCCTCTCTTCTCTCTATTTCTCTCTCTCTTCTCCTCCCTCCTTCTTTTCTCTCTATTTCTCTCTCTCTCCCCTCTCCCTCTCTCCCTTCTTCACCTTCCATCTCCCTCTTCTCTCTATTTCTCTCTCTCTCTTCCCCCTCTCTTCCCATTTCACTTCTCTCTTCTCTCTCTCTCTATTTCTATCTCTCTTCCCCTCTCCCTCTCTTCCCTTCCCACCTTTTCTCTCTCTTCCTCCATACCTTCTCTCTCTCTTCCCCTCTCCCTCTATCCTTCCCCACCTCTTCGTTCTAGAGAGGAAGGAGGAGGAGGGCAGGAGGAGGAGGAGGAGGAGGAGGAGGAGGAGGAGGAGGAGGAGAGAAGAAGAAGAAGAAAGAAGAAGAAGAAGAAGAAGAAGAAGAAGAAGAAGAAGAAGAAGAAAGAAGAGGAAGAGGAAAGAAGAAGAAGAAGAAGAAGAAGAAGAAGTAGAAGAAGGAGGAGGAAGAGAAAGGTAAGGAAGAAGAGGCGTGAGAGAAAGGATAATGGAAATCGTAAAACCATTAACCATAACGGTAAATATAATAAAGACAAATAAACAAAACAAAAAAAAACAACAAAACACAAAAACAAAAACAAACACCGAAACATCTAAAATAATAATAAAAAAAAAAAAAAACCTAAACACAAAAAATAATATTTAATAATAAATAAAAATAATAAATAAAAAACGAAAAGACGAGATAAGGTCGGCGAAGGAGGAGGAGGAGATCCTACAGTTACGTGAAAGGGTTGGGGACGCAGACGCCAGCGGAAGGAGGAACCAGCTGGGTCACTGACCCTCCCGTCCTGCTTTTGGCCTCCCCGGTGGCATTCATTTACCCCTTTCTTCTTCTTGTTTTACTAACTATTCTAGTTATCATTATTGTTTTTTTTCTGCTTCATTTGCTACTGTTTTTTTTTATTCTTGTTTTACTACTTTCTAGTTATCATTATTATGCTTTTATTTTTTTTTTCTTTCTGTTTCTTTTTTTTTCTCCTATTTCTTCTACTACTACTAGTTCTATTCATTACCATTTTTCTCTCTTCTTTTTCTTATTCTTCCTTCCTTTTTCTTTTTTTCTGTCTTTTCTTCTTCCGCCTACTGGTTCCGCCTTTCGTTTCTTACTTGTTTGTTTCCTTATCTTTTACTTTTTGTCGTTCTCTCTCTCCTCGTGTGTCAGGTTAGCTGCCCGTTAAAATCTTGCCGTTATCCTTTATCTCTCTCTTCTGCGCTTTACGCCATCTCCCTTTTGCTTACCTCTTTCCTCCCTTTACTTCCCTCTCCTTCCTCCATCTTTTCCCTTCTCCTCTTTCTTCTTCTTCTTCTTCTTCTGTAATCTTACCTATCTCTCCTTCCCTCCTCCTCCCTTCCCTTCCCTTCCCTTCCCTTCTCCTTCCCTTCCCTTCTCCTTCCCCCCCTCCCTCCTACGACCCTCACCTACATTTTCCTACGTGATAATATCCCCCAACGCACTGTCTTCCCCCCGGCCCCTGACGCAGGTCGCGGGACTGGTTCGGGAAGTACCGGTTGCCTAAACCAGAAGAAAAAAAAAAGAGGTTTACGGTGAATAACGCAAGAAAAAAAACATTTTTACGCAGAAGCCATAAGAAAAAATACCTCCCTTAAGGAAAAAAAAACACATTGGATAATAAAATCAGAGAAAAGTTTTCAAAATCCCTCATATACATCTCTATCGTTCATTCGCCATACATCTCTCTCTCTCTGTCGTTCAACTCGCACCCTCGACCCTGAGACAAACGGCGATTCCGGCAAGAATAACTTCCCCCGCCGAGGCCAGACCGGAATGCAGACGCCTCTCGTTCCCGCGACGTAACTGTAAACGGCTAACCTCGGTCACCGGCCACGCGGAGCCCCAGCCTCAACCCGGCCCCCTCCTCCTCTTCTCTTCCCCCTCCTTCCCCGTTCTTTTCCGTCTTGTGGGTGGGGCAGAGAGAGAGAGAGAGAGAGAGAGAGAGAGAGAAGAGAGAGAGAGAGAGAGAGAGAGGAGAGAGAGACAGAGAGAGAGAGAGAGAGAGAGAGAGAGAGAGAGAGAGAGAGAAGAGAGAGAGAGAGAGAGAGAGAGAGAGAGAAGAGAGAGAGAGAGAGAGAAGAGAGAGAGAGAGAGAGAGAGAGAGAGAGAGAGAGAGAGAGAATGGACAGGCAGGAGGGGAGGGAGAGAGCTGACAGGATAGACAGGCTGACAGACACAGATAGACAGATTGACAGAACAGGAGAGAGAGAGAGGTAGAGAGGGCGAAAAGGAGAAAGGGAGTGAGAAAGAGAATGTATGAGGGAGAGGGAGAAGGTGTGAGGTATAGAGGGCGATAGGGAGAGAGGGGGGCGGTGAGAAAACCAAGAAAAAAGATAATCCTTCATTTGAAAGATTGAAAATGTTCCTTTTCGTCCCACTCAGCTGGCTCCATACGTAGGTAGCCCAAGAGGATCGAACCTCGGACAATAAAAATCATCGTTGCAAGCAAAGGCTGGGCAACCAGGGAGCAAGTCGAAAACAAAATTAAAAAAAGATAAATAGAGATATATACATAAATACATGCACAGACACACACATAGACAGAGATACATATATAAGAAACGAGAGAGAAACACAATGACATCTTAGCTTATGTATAGCAATCCCTCGCGTTCCCTTTTCTAAGCCGTTTTAGCCTCTGGTATTCCATGATGAATCGACTGGCAAGCCCCCCCCCCTCTCTCTCTCTCTCTCTCTCTCTCTCTCTCTCTCTCTCTCTCTCTCTCTCCTCTCTCTCTCTCTCTCTCTCTCTCTCTCTCTCTCTCTCTCTCTCTCTCTCAGGAATTGAATGCTAACGGGTTTGAGATGAGAATCGTCAAGACCTCAGACTTCCATGATGACTAGATAAAAAAATCGTTTCTTCCAAAAATATTATCGTCCTCGCTATTGGTATTCTATTTTTTCGCTGCTATTAAGAAAATACTGTAATTGTCATCGCTGTTCTTATTTTCATAAATGGGAAAATACTATAATTGGCATCGTTATCATCTATTCTTCATAACACGTTTCTTATTATCATTATTCATTGTAACAAGACTAGGACTAACGTGGATCTTGGTAAGATGCTTAATTTGGATTCATCTACGTTCGCTCACCCCAATCACTCACTCACTTACTCGCTCAGTGAGTCACTTACTTATCAAGTCCATCAAGATGGTGTGTGTGTGTGTGTGTGTGTGTGTGTGTGTGTGTGTCGTGTGTGTGTGTGTGTGTGTGTGTG